>VXAX01003411.1:211715-229320 GCA_013399835.1 Leptocoma aspasia
CCCGCCCCGCGGGCAGCCGCGGCCGCGGCACCGAAATGTCGGGAATTGGGAATTCGGGGAAAACGCGCCCGCTCCGGACGCTGCTGAGGCCTCCTGAAGCCCGCACAGCGCCGGGCTGGCACGGAAGCACTGAAAGCATCTCCGGTTTTATAGGTTTGAAGAAGGGACAGCAAACACCGGCACCGCCGCGGGTTCGCACCGCTGCGAACACAGCGCGGGCGGTGATCCATCAAAGAAATCCTACATTCCTACAGAAATCCCGTCTCCACTCGCTCGTTTTACACTGCTGAGAAGGGCTTCTGTAAGAATCGGAGTAATTCTTTTAATACAGTAAAACAAATAATACCATAAAATATTTAATTTCCACCTTTAAAATATTTTTCTTGTTATATTTAGAACCTAGTCTTTCTTTGTTTTTATTTTTGTTTTTTTTAGGTTTTTGGTAATTTAAAATAGGAATTAGCTGTATTAAAGTGGAAATTATACTATTTCTAAAGCAGGTACAATCCCAAATTATCGATTATATATAATCATAAATCATATGATACAGAATAAATTAAGACTTTCAGAAATTCTTCCTCACAGGTATCAAGCCAGAGATTCAGGAATCTACACCTGATCACAATCAGTGATGAGATTCCAGCCCCTTACACCACTTCACCTGCTAGCAGCAAAGGAAATTCAGTCCAAACTGAGTATCCAGCATGCAAACAAAAAGCTTTTTTTCCACTAAAAATGGTCTTTGTGCTGTTTTCCATGGATTTGCCTGATGGCCCCGGCTCCCAGGGAGTCCCAGGATGATGCAGGGCGGGCTCCAAGGTCAGGATCCACACACCTGGTCCCACCCACACTCCCTGATTGTGGCAGGGCTCGAGCTGAGTGAGGTTTTCTGCCTCAGTTTACCTGCCTGGAGACAAAAGCTGCTCTGAGCTATCTCACAGGGATGTGTCTACTCTGAAAGTTTCTAAAACCACGAACAAAATGGATATTTGTATTTCTTTTTACTCCTTTGGTTTCCACAGAGAGACTACAGTTGGACAGAGAGAACAACAACACCTCAAACCCATTGGACTCCTCATTTTCCATTATCAACCAAATTCCTATCTCCTCCTTATTTCTAAAAGCTCAGCTCTGCTGAAGAACACAGTGCAGAATTTGACCTACAAACCTTTCTTGATGGTGATAATATTAAAAAAAAAGATGAATAAATTGCTCTGATAAACATGGTGAAAAACATTGTGGCTTTTTTACACCAAATAGTGCTTCCCATGGGATGAGAAGGGAGGGGGCTCCTGAAGGGGTTCCTCACCCCCACCAGGGATGCCTGGTGCCACCTCGTGCTCCAGACCCCCAAGGGTGGGATGGATCCTGCCCAGTCCTGTGTCTCCCCTTCTCCTGACACCTCCCAGCCACATTAAAGGGACATTTAAAAATAGAAAAGGATACACAAAAGCTGTTTAATGTTTTCCTTGTCATTAAGACAGACTGTTTCATACAGGAGCCTGGTTCTGTTTGTATTACACCCTGTGAAACAGAGCCAAACCTAGAATTTTATGTTAAACTCCAAAAAACAGGGGGATGCTGACAACACACAATGTGCTTTTCCTTCTGGCTTTTGTATAAAAACTCCTATGATATCTCCATGCCAAACTCAAAACCACACAGAATTCAAGTAAGCAGCCCTTTGGTGAGGAGACAGTGCTGCAAGGAAAGGAAAGGAACCCCCACTTCCCTAAATTTTAAAGAATGACTGTCGGCAGTGAAGATCAATATAAATATAAAAGATTAATACTTCACATTTATATTGTACTTTGCTGTTTAAAAGCCCCTGACAACCACGAGGCCCCAAATGGCCAAGGGCCACATCTTCACTCAAATCCATGAGGGTTTGTGGCAAAAATATTGGAATATTGATCCTCCAGCAACAGCAGGAATGGTGAATATCACTGCAAAACCATTTTATATAGGCAGGACCATATCCATGAACTGACTGATTATCACAATTGCTCCAGAAAACAACTGCACTCCTCTCTTGAATCAAATCACATTTATTTTGCCTGGTCTGGCTTCTAGGGTTGGCTTTTTAGGGTGGATATTTTGGTTGCTTTGTTTTTACTCAGAAGTGGGGTGGCCTCTAAAAATATCTTCGTAGACCAAGGCTCCCTCCAGCTCTGAGTATCTGCCAGACAGATACACCAATCTGGATTGTGGAACAAAGAAAAACACATTCTAAATTTTCAAATAAAGGAAGAGGCAATTCTGATTTATCATCTTGCAGTGATTCAACACATGAAAAAGTAAAACTCAGGGAAGAAAATTACAACCTACTGCCTGTATGTCTGCATTTAAAACTTTCTGTTCTACAAGCTTGCATCTCATATAAAAATATGGCCACCTAAAAGAGAAAATAAAAAAAATAAATTTTATTATGTTCTCTTGACCACCAATTTTCTTCTAGTAGGAAAAAAGACTGCTACCTATTTTCCATAAAAAAACCTTTGTAGCAGTCCCAGAGGAAAAGTCAAAAGTTTGACTTGAAAAACGGAGCTACTTCAAAAGCATTGTCAAACAGAGGTGAAGGTTTCTTAAAAATGCATAAATTAAAGCGTGGTGTATTCATAAATATCCCTGTAACTTTACACAGTTTATTTGTGAGCAAGGTGCACATTTAGGGGAGCTACAGAATTGCTGCAAAACTAACTTAAATAAAGTAGAAAATCGATTTGTTTATTAGCTCCTGTTTGGACTCTGTGTGTGTGTGTGTGTGTGTGTGTGTGTGTGTGTGTGAAAAATGAAAGAAAAATGGAGAGTTTTTTTCAATAATAAAAAGGGAGTTGCACTGCAGGGCCCCTAAAGCTTGTGAAAAATTAAACTCGACGGATTCAAACTGTCCTATTTCCACTTCAAAAGAGAAGAGGCACTGAGCTCTTCCCAACTTATCTTCAAACGCCCAGCACCCTAGAAAGTTTCTTTAAAAAAAATAAAGTCTCTAGTTCCCCCAAGCACTGTACCCGTTACTGTAGCTGCTGTCTCTCCCTCTTCTAATTATACCCATGTGAGTCTATTAATCAACTTGTAAATTATTTAGAGAGCCATGCGCTGTCTTCAGCCAGTACAAACACACTGCATGCAAAGGCTTGCTGAAAACCAATGGAGCTCCCAAAGGGTCTCTGCAATGTTCAGACAGCTTGCAGCTCGCCAGTACAGCACTCTTAAAAACAAGAAATAACACTGAGCTTACCCCCTCAGATATCAGGATTTACTCATCCTTTCAACTCCGAAACTCTCGGCGAGTTTTTAACAAAGAGGAGCTGCTCTATTGTCAAATCTGTGTTTCGTGCTCAGTGATGAGAATATTAATTTGATGTCAAAAAAAAAAAAAAACAAAAAACCAACCCACCCTGAACAAAGTGTTTTCAGTGAGACTGTGATCACAATCACCAGGGGACCCCAACTTTCAGAGGCTACACCAAAAAGCACCCCTTTAAAACCACTGCAATTTAAAATAAGGGGAAATCTGTATTTGTACAAGTAATAGTTTTTATTAGAAAACAGGAGAAATTAGGGAATTCCAGATTTTACCCCCTACGTGCAGACTGCCATTGGGGACAGCTTCAGATATTACAACTTAAAAAAGATAGAAAAAGGAAGAGGAAAAAAACAACACAGATTGTGTGTGTTCAACTCGACAGGCTGCAAACAGTGCAATGTTACGTGTGTTCCATGAATCAGTTCTCTTACCTCCTGAATCTTCATTTTGGTGGGAAAAAACCCAATTACCCAAACTAATAGCAGCTCTCCCAGCTGAAAAGGAGAATCTTACTGGTTTGAGTGGTTTCTTTCTTCATGCTGCTTTCCTGTCATCTTTTTTCTTTGCTCTATTTATTACAGCCTCACAAACAGATATATCAATTAGCAGTGATCACTCCATGCTATTTCACCACAAAAACTGGACAGAATGACTATGACAGAAAACTGGACATAGATATCAACTAACTGATGACTTTCCCTATCTTTGTGATGCCCTCAAAATGCCTCTGCCTGTCCTTTCATTAAGACAATGCACACACCTCCAGGGGCAAACAGCAGGGACATTTAGGTGGGGAAGTCAAAAATGCTTTCTGCCATTTTTTTTGTTCTCCCAGGGTATCAAATTCTGACAGACATCTTTAAGATTGTGAACAAAGATCATGCAGATGGAACTTTTAATTAATGTTTGTCTGTGTTTTCAGTGAGATATGTCCAGCAGGCTGTCCAGCCTTCCTCAGAATTGGAGCAGCCTGAGGACAGGAATTCTGTTTAAAGGTCTCCTTCAGACTTGTGGGGTCTCATCTGTCCAGGGGAGGGCCAAGTCCATAGAACTGCCTCCTCAGAACATTTCAGAAGGAATCAAACCAAATAAATTCATTTATGGGATTTGTCTTGCTGCCTGGGGGTGGGTTCTGGCCACTGCCCTCACCTCTTACTCCATTTCTTCCCAGACTGCCCAAGCAAATGGTGTGTGCTGAATTTAGCATTATTGACCAAGAGTTAATCTAACTGGAGTTAGAGACCTGAAGATTGGTCTTAGACTCCAATGTTGGTAATTTTCTGCCCAGAGTATAGTTAATAATAACTACCCAGTACTCAGTGAAACCACAACATCCTAAAGGAACAGTCTCTGCATTTCAGACTGGTTGCCCAAAGCACAACTCTGTGTTTACGACAGGCAGAAAGCTGTCAGGTTACTGAACTTATCACCAAAAATGCATTTTTCAATATCTAGTGTGCACCTATTGTAGACTAGAATGTCCTGGGAATTAAAAAATTAATGGGCTCAAAAATATCTATGCTGCCTTCATAAGGTAAATAAATCACCATATACAAAACTGAGGAGTTTGACACAAAGCAGGTCTTTATGAGACAGCAAACATTAGAAAATACAGCAGTTGCTGTATTTTCTGGGTTGCCTTTTGGGGTGACCAACAGAATTGTCTGGGCTGTTCCTGGAAATACATGGTGTATACATGAAGCAGCAGTACAGGAAAAACAGCACAAAGAATGTTGATGAATCCTGAAGCCATGAAGGGATCTGGGCTAGCCAAGCAGAACTGGAGCAGAACAGAGTGGGCAGCCTCAATAACTCAATAATGAGTCAGCTTTGAACAGGCAGGGCTTTGAGCCTTGTTACAGCACCACAACATGCCTTGCTGGCACTGCTTAAATGACTAATTGTATGCAATCAGTGGTGTCCACAAGAAGGGAAACACACTGAGATCAGTCCCCTGGGGGAGCATTTTAAGAATATATGAGGCATGTCCTCAAGATTTTATGGCACTGCTTTCGTTTTGACAAGTAATGATTTGAGAACAACATTTTTCCTGGTCTGCCTTTGGTTCCACTGTTCTGTGCCAATGTCACTTGCATGATTCCCCACCCTCAGGAACAGCTAAGCCTCTTTACAACCAGAAATCTAATGAAAAGGTTGAAGTTCTAATTGCTTTTCCACTTACAACACTCTCTGCTGTTGGCTACACTGAGTGTTTGCAAGTGAGATTTTCTGGAAACTGGCTGTAGTCAATCATAGCAGGAGAATCTTTCCCCTGTTTTAACCTGGGCTGCAGCAAGAGAGCAAAGATGCAAAGATTCTTTGCCCACCTTTCCTCTTCAGTACCCTGTGTTATTCCATTTTCTCCAAGCCTCTTGTGAGGGCAGTAATGAATTCTTGTTAGTGTTTACTAATGTAAATTCATTCTTTGTTATCCCTGGGAGAGGAGGATTAGCAAAATGACAGAACTTATTATTTCTGGTTTTGCTGGATGATATTTATCTTTATTCAGCCCTTAATTTTGTGCTGTGTCCCACCAAATAAAATATATATGTGCATATCAGCAAATCTAAGGGAGAATTTTTAGCATAATGCACAGAAATATAGTTATGATCCCTATTAATATTCAGAAGTGTTGTACAGCTTTATCTGTGCATGCTGTGTTAAAAAAAATTAATCTAAATCTGAAATAATTTCTAATTTGGAGGAAGAAAGGAATTACAACTTCAATTTCATTTTCCTGAAATGAAAGCAGCTCCCTTGGACTAAGGATGTGCATATTTTTAGGACTGGCTAAAAATTACAATCTGTGCCATTATTTTACTCTACTGGGAATGCATCTCCTTTAAGGAACTTTAATGGTTAAGACGAAGTTTATAAAACACACAAAGAACACTTTAGTAAAGGAAGCTCTTAAAGGAGCTAACTTTGAATAAACAGATCATCCAAACTCCCATCTCAGCCATAACTGAAATTTAGAGAGTGAGGTATTTACAATCCTCCTCTCCACAGAGATGAGCAGACAGTGAAATTACAGTATTCTGTACAGGATTCTGAAATTAATGGATACCATGAAAGACAGGCCCAGAGCTTAAAAGGATCTCCATGTGTGAGTTAAACTGCACTCAGAACCAGCCACATTCAGGTCAAACACATTACACAGGAAGGAATTATTCCCACACCTGGAGACCTCAGATCCACTGATACTCTGAGATCTCTTGCCTTTGAGTTAAGTGCCCATTCTGGGTATCTCTAACTCAGAAAATCCTCTCCTAGATCTCTGTACCCATTCCAGAGGATCCAATTCCTCTCTTCCAGGCTGCAGAAATTCCTCCTTTCCATTGCCATGGCCCCCACAGCAGCTCCTACAGGAATGCACTGAGCTGGGTGACGGCGTTAGGAATAAATGCAATCCACTCACTGGGGATGAAGTTCAGAGTTAAAATCCATTTACCCTGAGGCTTGATAAAGTGCCTGACAGAGGGATGGCACCCCCAAAGATCTTTTGGAAAGGCCTGGAAAAGTCCTGCATCTCTGAGTCTGGTATCAAGGGAACCTCAGTTAATTTTAAAGGCTCGTGTTTCAGAACTGTCTAATTCAGCCTCAGAATTAAGCTATTGTGCAAAAAATAAGGGAGATTTTCAAGCTTTTCACCTTATCAAATACATTTTATTTGCTAAAAATAAGGGACAATGAAGACTTCTCTTTGCTCTGGGGGACTTTGCTCAAAATTCCATTAATACTGAAGCTTAACTGAGATTTCCCCATCTTCAGCACAATTGTCTCCTTGTGTTTGTACCACTGGAAACCATTTGGGCTGTTGCCAGAAACAGCACTGAAAGTTCCTCTTCCAGGCCATTGCAATTTGGCAAAATAAACATTTTTCCACCCTCCTGCAACATGACTTCTCCTCTGTAATTACAGATATTCTCTGATTTCTAATACCCACCTCACACAGACAGCAGGACAACTGTAAGAGACAGACAGGTTTAAGCTGCTGCCCTCAGGAGCTCACAGTATTTATGATTTATCGAAATCTCTTCCAAAAGCAAAGTATACTCAACATTCATCAGGGCAGTCCCCTCCCACAACCAAAAATGCTGATAGGAATGAAGTATAAAGAAACTTTATGATCAAGTTTAAAATATTTACATGAAAGCAGAGGAAACCATGGTAGCATTCTAAAAGTCAACATCCAAATAGAAAATGAAACACAATATTATTGTGCTTTGAAAGCAGTTTGACACAAAAGTGTGCTTTAAAACCAGTTTGAACTGATACCAGAATTCTTATTTAGATTTAGAGATTAAAACATGGAATTCAGATTTTGGAATGTGCACAAGAAAACTGAATTTCACTGAACAGTGAATATTTGCTTTGAGGATATAAAAAAACCCTTAGAAATCTAACTTGTGTTACACAGTGCTACAAATCCCATGCAATAAGTGGAATTAATTGACTTTCAGGCTACTCTGATTAGAATCTGACCAACAAAAATTCACTCACAATTTGGTTTTTGCTACAAATTTGTAACTAGAGTGTAATGAGATAACAACGTGCCCTACCTGGGCATCCACTGTCAATGTAAGGCTTAACGAGTTCTCCAAGTTTTGTGTTGTCTGCAACAGCTTCCTTTAGCAATTGCCCACAGCAAACTAACAGGAAGGAAGAACAAAAAAGACACAAGGTTAAATTTTAAAAAGGAGGCAACAAAGAAAAGAAAAAAAAAAACCCCAACAACCCAGAAGCTGCATACTGGAATAAGGTCACTGAATAAAATAAAAGTTGTATGTTTTTTGAGTTTGTTGTTAGGGTTTTGTTGGGGTTTTTTGGCCAAGCAGAGGGAAAAGCAAGGAGACTGAGGATATGGAATGAAAAAAAAGAAGGATATATTTGGCAAAGAACATATTAAAAATGGAGAGAATGATATTAATCAAATATATTTCTGAAATAACAACTCAAGGGATTGCTAGTGGCTTTCACTTTTTATAAACTTGTAATTACTGAATAAAGTTGCAGCTGCTGAGCAGCATCTGAACCACGCTGCTGGAGGTGCAGCATAATGCTCAGCTCAGGAAAGGCCTCCCTGGATCATTTAACGATCATGTAAGGATTACATTTAAAAAACTGTGCTAATGCAATATTATCATTGATTTCAAACACACAGAACACCAGGAGATGCAGATTTCAGGTTTGAGCCAGGACAGCTGTACATGAAATATTCCTGCTTTGGGTTTGGAGGGCACTGGCTGCCCCAGGTGAGGGAATTTGCAGAGAGGGAACCAAGACATGGAGAGGTCACACAACAGCAGAAATCCTGGTTACAACTCCAGTTTGGTAAATATTAGCTATAGGTTCCCCTGGAGATTATTCAATTAATAATCCTAAATTGATTCCTTTCTTCCTGGGATCAATAGCACCGACAGGCACTGACTTTGATGAGAGAAGACTGAGCCCTTTAATCAGTTTATTGCTGTTAATCACACTGCCAGGCCAACAGGAGTGAGAACCCCCCCAGCAGTGTTCCTGGGACAAAACTGATAAAATTCAATGTTTAAGTGATAATTTGAACAGTCACCAGTTGTCCTGGAGAAGCAAATTCATATTCATAATAAATAGTGTAAAAACATAACAGAAACTCAGTGCACAGCCCCCAGTTTAAGACACCTAATAAGTACACACCTAAATTCAATCCAATTCATCAGACTATTTAAACATAGATTTAAATTTTTGAGCCTGTGCTTCAAGCCCAATGGCCTAATAGAAATAAAGTGTATGCTGAATATTATTCTGAAAAATGATGGTCTTCCAACTCTGTATTAAACTCTTAATTCTTCTAATATTTGGGTTACAGAATACTTAAAGTAAAATTCAATATATGGGTAAAGCACTGATAATGATTTTTAATAAAAAGAGCTGCAACTCTCTCATATTGTAATTACTTTTAAAAAAATGCAAATTTTGACCTAGATGGAACACTATGAAACCTGCAGTTTTAGGGAAAAAAGTTGAAAAAAATTCAAAAGGACAAGAACAAAATAATTTTTAATACATTCAAGCATGTTTTGTTTTCTTTAAGCCAATTGCACAATTAATAAAAATACAGCTTTGAATAAATGTACAAATGTTACTTTTTCACATGATATTTTAAAATACAGCAATGGCACAATAACTGACAGCAGAAATATTCTCTCAAACCTGCCTTTTGCTTAACTAAGATGATGTGACTAATCAGCAAATTTTACAGCTACCAGACATTTGTTTAAAATAATTAATGGCTACTCCACTGTTAGAAGACACTACAGAACATGGAAAATATTGCAGTGACCCTATCACCAAGCTGCACTTTTATATACAGAACTTTTTAACATTTAAATGCTAATCATGAACAAGTCTCATGCAGAATTTTTTGGCCTTCCTTTACAAAAGAAAGATGATGCACTTTTAACTAATTCCTTCATTTTCCCACAAATCACTTGAGATGTGCAGAGCCTGAGCCTTCACTAAAGTTCAGAGTGAATTCTGTTTTAAAAGTGCCCCAATTTTGGTCAGACAGCTGAAACTGCAGACACAACTCATGATCCACTGATCCACAGAAGAATTCAGAGCACTACAGGAGTCTAACAACAGAAAAATACAGATGTAAAAGGTATAAAAAATGATGAAGTGATGACTAAAAAAACCTTAGAGCTGGTTTGTCACAGCATATATACTTGGTTTACACTTCTTCATTCAAATACTTTTCACTTCCCTCAAAAAATTGACATCCACAGCAATGGACAAAGAGAGACATTTTATAAGCAAGCAAGAAAGACAGCAAAAGACAAATGATCAAAAAGAGAGAAAGGGGGAATTGAGCAAAGTGCATATTTACTGAGAACTTACTGTTGACAACATCATATTTCTGAGCTATTATTGCTGCCTGCAGGCTCTTCCCACTGCCTGGGGGGCCAAAAAAGAGAATTCGGGGTGTGAAGGGGGCAGCAGATCGGTGCCGGGTTTGGACAAAGGCAAGAACTACAACAGGGGAGAAAGGCAAAAAATACAGGTTTTAAACCCGTTTCCTTAAAAAAAAAATTAAATATAAGCATTGATTAACTACTTTCTTCTTTAAAAAAAAAAGCATTGTCATGTTGATCGTGGTTTATTTTATCGCTGGAACATCCAGACTCTGCACCCAAAATCAGGACACTGATAAAGCTGTCCTGTCAGCAATTTACTCTGAGAGGCATTTTAGAAAGCTCACTATCATTACACTCCTCTTTCTTTCATCAGTGCCTGTCAAACCATTTTAAAGAGCAGATTCAATTAATAATTGCTCTCTTACCATGTTGTTTTTAGCAGAAGTAATTTTTGCTTGATAGCTACAATTTTACCATGCAAATTATAGAGGGCTGTAATTACATTTAATACTTTCTGCAGTTTCTGAACAAATATTTAAGTGTAAAAACTTGGGATGTTAAATTAATGACATTTATCCAGCTGTGTGTGATTAAGACTCCTAATTACAATATTATAGACTTGTAGCACAGTGTGTCATGACACTGCTCAGTATTGACAACACAGAACTGAGTGTGGATGTTTTATTCTTTTACCCATCCTTTTTGTGTAACTTGCAAAGAATATTTGAGCTTCTCTGCCTGATTCCACTCATTTGCTGGACACCATCCTCCTAAATTTTGCTTCAAGGAGGAAATAGCACCTTCAGATCAACCTGCAGGTTTGGGAAGACCACAGGATGTGAAGCATCACCAGTGCTGCCACATCACAGAGACCTGGACTTTGTTACAATCCCAAAAAAGAACCTGAGAGATCACCAAGAAGCCAAAAGATGTCACAGCTTTGGCAGTGAGGACAAATTGGGACTGTACTTGGACACAGCTGTGCCCATTTGATGGCTGAGAATGCCAGAGAAGGGAGCAGCTCAAGCCATGCAAGTTTTCCAGGGATCAGTCAAATGCCAAGGCTAAACTTTGTGGCACTGATCCCACCTGCCATGGTTGGCCATGACTAAAGCAGCAAGGACACATCTGCACAGGCTCTGATTCCTCTGGGATTGCAGTGGGTACAACTAAAGGTGAGCCCAGGGGAGCTGCAGCCTCTCTCAGTTTTTTTGTGAGATCTTCAGTTCCAGTAAAAGACTCTCTAAAGAGTCCTTGTAATAAAAAAATAATTTTAGGCTAAGGAATAGGACAAGCTTAAACATGACTGTTTGTATGAGTCATAAGCTATATTAAAAAAGCACAAAAGGATTGGTGGGGAACATCTTGAGGATCAGGATTTTAAGTGCCATTGTCAACACACTGCTCTGTACCAACAGTTTTTCAGGGAACACTCCCTTAGACTCTTTGGTATGATCAGAAAATCTTTTCTAATAAAGAAGCACCTCCAGCAAACTCCAATTTCTACATAGCAGCCCTAAAGTATTGAGAAACTAAAACTGCAACCACATGGGATTGCATCCATGTCCTCCTGCAGTGCTGGAATCCTGCACTGCCCAACTGAATTGGGTGGCACATCCCACATTAGGGCAGCAGCAACTGCATTCAAGTTCACAAAATGTTATAATTGTGTGAAACAACCCACAATACTGCTCATATTTATGAGAGATCTCCTCTTTTTTTTTTTAAACTCTAGCTGGGGCAATAAAAATCTAAACAAAAAACCTGGAAAATCCTACCAGTGTTTGTTGCATGGCTTCCTAAACCCTGAGTATCAGCTACCCAAGCAGTGCTCCAGTTATTCTGAACATTTTCCACAACCCAGTGTATTGAAAAGCACAAACATTACAGGCAAAGCACCCTGCTTACAAATGATGCTTAATTTGCAGTAAATAACCAAGTTAATTAGGAGTAATGATCCCCTAGACAGTCTCCACATCTAATTATTCTTTAAAAAAAATCTGGCTGCTTGATGCACTGCAGAAAAAAGATCTAGAGAGGATTTTTTCATTCCAGTTTTCAATTTATCTCACTACATTATTAATTAATAATAATTAATATTCAGGCACTCACATTTTTATTTACAATTCAAGGCATGAATTCTTTATGAATGATGATATGAACTTTTAAATTTAATTAAGTAATTTAGAGGTAATTAATGTGGAAATTCAGAATATCAACTTCCTACTTGTTTATCTTAAAAGTGCAGCAGTTGTTATTAAAAAAAAGACCTTTTTGAGATGCAAAATTACTGGGATATAAGAGATCATCTGCAGACTGACAGCTACAAAGTACATCAATTGGTCTTTCTGGCAGTTTCCTTATTCTCTCCTAGAAGGATCAACATTAAAAGTCAGATTGCATTACAGTCAAGCAAAAGCAAACAAGAATTGATGAACAGGAAAGCCCCCAGCACAAACAGCTTTTAAACAATGAAATTCCCAGCTTTGAACTACTCCTCCTTGTTGTTCTCAGACTTTGGAAGGTACTGGCCCTTTGGGAGATGAACAATTGAGCCACAGGACTCCCTTTTAGAAGAGACACTCACAGAAATGATGGTGACATTTGCTCTACTGAGTCAGCTCTTCCTTGGCAGGACTGTGAGCTAAGAACTTCCAGTTATCTGCACTTACTCCAGTAAAATAATTACCAGGAGCAGCTCAAATGCTGCTCTAGAGAGAGCACAACTCAGCTGGGAGACATCTGTGCTGCCTAATCCTACAAACTGCCTCTAACAGGAGGAACTACCCCTCAAACAGGACTTTCTCAACTTGCCACAAAGCACTTATTTACCCTGGGAGAGAATATCCACGGAGGGCTGGTCTGCGTTGATGGATTTCAGAACTTTCTGGTAGATGTGGAAAATCTCTGGGAAGTTTCTGTGATATTCCAGCAGCTTCTTGGACACCTCCTGCTCAGAGAGATCTTCTGGTTTCACCAACCTCTGCTGCACCAGGGGGTCACTTGGCCAGTCGAAGGTTGTGTGGAAAACCTCTACAGAGAACATGGTTAGGAGCTAAGAGCATGATTTAACAGGTCTCGAGTTAAGAATGTCCCTCTTAATTCCACTCCTCAAAACATCCAACCTCATTTTTTTTATTGAGCAATGTCAGGATTTTATCTCGTGATAAAACTCAAGAGACAATACAGAGCTGAGTCTATTTGACAGTTTATTTTATTTAATAGAAATGCTTTTCTTTAACCTAATGGAAATGATTTTATTTACCCTAAAAGCATCCCTGCATCTCAGAAACAAAGCAGGAGCTAGCAGAGATGCACAGGAAAATTATAAACTCATATGGACAGATCTAACCTTTAAATATTCTGTACTGCCATAGTCCACTGTTTGCAGGCTCAATACTGAGCCTTTTATTTCCCTGTATTTTATTTGCACTGAAAATAATACAATGTCAACAAATACCATTTCCAAACAGCTGAAATTTATAATTATAAATTCTTACTAGTTCTTAAAGGGATCCCATTTAAATTTTTACCCTATCAGTAGTACTACAACATTTCTGAGACCAAGCAACACTCCAGTCTGCAGAGGAGGTCAGGAACAAACATACTGCACCTTGTGTGAGGGGATCAAGCCTTTTCCCACCACTCCTCTCAATCAGCACAGTGTCTGGGGCATAGAGCATAACTAGGCAATAAAAAGGAAAAAAAAAAAGAAAGAAAAAATCAGGAAGTGTAGCTCTTGTTAATTATTTGCTTTATTCCCTGTAACTGTTCAGATGTATCCTAATATTAAAAGTGGCTGAATTTATCTCTAGCACATTTGCCTCATTCTCATTTCCCAGCATTCTCACTGCAAATATTTTATTTCACTTTTAATCAGAATTTTGCTTCACCTACTAAACAATACAGTGGGGTAAAATACCCATGAATCCAGTACCCCTGGGCACTAACTGTCCCCATTATCCAAAAAACATCACCACCAGCAATAAAAAATTGTCTCTGAAGCCTCAGACAGAAGTTCCCACTGAGCACTCAAGACTGATTCTCTTCTACACCACAAACCATTCCTTTTCACCCAGGTCCTTTGGTGGTGAGACCAGTGAAACTGATTTTTTTAAATAATCTCACAGAAAAGTGTTCAAACTTGATTAGAAAGCATCAAAAGAGGAAGAACCTGTCAGTTCCCTGGGTTGCTTTTGGCTAATCATCCTTGCAGTTAAACACTGTAATTTAATTACTATTTTCAGTGCATTTGATTACAGGTTTCAAACAAGTTCTTTTTATTACTTTCTTCTCTGTATTAAATGGCTTTTTCAGGTACTTTTCTCCCTATTAAGGTACTCACACACCATAGATCTCATCTCCTCTCAATCTTCTTTTTGATTAACTAGACAGACTGAGCTTTAAGATTTTCATTCAGGTCTTGGTGGCACAGATATAATTGTGAGCAAAACTCAACTTCAGATGTTATTAGGTATATTAAAAATACATGCAAGCACTAGACATTAAACATTTTTGCCTAACTTTACTGCAGTGATTCTGAGTTCTTCATTAACAGTTGAATATCATCCAAATCAAATCCAAAGTGACAATTCATCAAGTTGGATAAATTTTGTTCACTGCACTGGCAACCTCTGCATTTATCCTTTCACACTGCATTCCACACAATTGCAGAAATTTTTTATATTCTAAGTAGGTCCTTTAATTATAATTTGGGACAAGTGGCTTCTCTTGCATGGCAAGGGCAGCTGTCAAGGTCTTGTCTAGTAGCCCTTTGCCAGTAAAACATTCCACCCAAAACCAGCCAGAATCCAACCCCACTCTCAAAGGTCAAGCTTAAAATCATCATGTTTCCACTTCACTTGGTGAAATTTTCATTCCATAATTCAACAGAAGCATAAATTTGTGTTTAGCACATGAGGAACTGGTTTAGTCTGAGGATAAAAGCTGATTTTTAGAGATGGAAGTCAGGAGCTAAGCTACTTGTAGCTGCTCAAAACCACTTGGTGTAGGGTCTGGGATTTACAGAGCTCTGATGTGAAGGAGAAAAGGGTGTGGAAGACAGGGCTTAAAGTCTCCCAGGTTACCTCAGGCTTTCAACCCTTCTGAAATACTCTGCTGTCTGGTGACACTGTCTCCAGCATTGGCATTGAATTTATTGAGGATTTTTTGAGACAAACCCTTCTAGTCTTTCCTCCTGGATGCAATCACACACAAACCTTGTAGTGCTTACCAACATGCCTAGGAAAAATGCCAGATGCTTGCAGCATCCATGCCTGCTCCTGATTTTCAGGGAAGCCTTCCAAAATCCATCCCTATTGAACAAAAACATGAAACAGTTATTGATGCTGGAAGAGAAAGAAACCAAAATTCATACTAAATCTCAGTGCTATTTGCACAAAAATTACCTCGTTCTGATCCCTCCACAGCACAGTATTTCTCATGGATGCTTGTGAGAGAAGAAAGCAAACATGGAGCACTGATATTTTTGTGAAATGCATGCACTGATTCCACTGCCACAGAGCAATGGGAATTTATGGATTGTAGCAATGATTTTTTTTTCATGTTTCAATCCTAAAAATAAAAACAAACCAACTTCTATCTCGAATAAAAACAATCCAAAACAATTTCTACAGTTTTGAAATATTCAAAAGGATACCAGCCCACACTGTGTATATATGTATATATAAAAAAAAAGAAGCTAAACAAATCTAAAGACAGATTTAATGCCAAGAATACTGAGGAAAATATGCATGCTTTCATTATTTTCTTAAATTATACAGGAAAACTCACAGTAATGGAACCAGCATTCCCAGAGCTAATGAAGCAACAGAGCAAAAGAAAGAAAAAAGAAAAAAGAGCCTTTTGCTCCCTTAAGTCCTTGTTATAGCCAGCTAAGTGTTGGATTGAGCATCTTTAAAAAAACATTTACAGATCTGTGAAATACCATTGGAGAGCTGCAGCCTCACGCAGTTTTTGTCTGATGCAGTATTTGAAATCTAATCCACTTCCCAGGCTCAAGCCTGAATCTTCTGAACTCTCCCTAATTTATCTGTTAGTTGCCTGAACACACAAGTCCTTGCTGTTATATCCCACCCCTCAAAATAACTTTGTGATACTGCAGTAAATCTGGGAGCCATCTTCGTGCTGAAATCAAGGAGATATTTTAATATTGCATTAGCTGGCAATCATTATCATCTCCCATATAAACCTGATGCTCTGTCAGTGTGGGCTCCAAAGGTTCTCCAAGTATTTCAGGGAAATCTATCTCCAGGACTTCTGTGGGAGGGAATGGGCCATTCCAATTACACAAGAAAATAGAGCAGACTATTTTAAATTCCTTAATTAGCCTGGTTTCAGGAACATGTCATCCTGCTGACAGATGTAGAAAATACAAGACTCAAGTAACTGCAAGCCATTTTTGCCACTCCCAGTGTTTGCTCTGCCAAATTAGAATGAACCACTGGATAAGGTCACACAGGTGCTGAGAAATCGATTTATCCCTTGGGACTTACAGAAGGCAAAGCTGCACAATGTTTATAGTGCTATGCCAGGAACTTCAGCACTAGTTTGGGATACATTGTGTACAAAATATATATATATATATAGGCCCAGATCTTCTAGGGAGAAATGGCATCTGAGGTCTGATGGCAAATAAATCGATGTCAATTTACACAGACTACAAATCTGGCTTATTTTCTCCACTCTGAGTGCAACATTTTTGGAAACTATAACAAAACAAATAAAAAAAACCCAAAACCATCCCACAAAACCTGAAGTCACTACTGCTTATGGCTCAAATCACATAATGTGCAACAGGCAGTAAACACAATAGTGTAACAATCCACAATTCATATTTTTAACAATCCACAGCAAACTTCAAGAGGTTTACATACAAATTTCAAAGGTCTTTAAAACAGGCAATAAGCAATTTTATAGCAAAAAGTTTTGGCTATTTAGGAAAACAAAGCTCAATAAATAGCTTCCTGCAGAAAATATATATTAAGGCATTAAACAAATGCAAAATCAACACACAGTACAAAACCAGTGAGCATTTTGGAGCTGATTTCCAAAGGTCTCTGAGTTGCAGGGTATCAGTCAGTCCCTAATTAGAATATATTATCCATCTACTTGACACTTCAGTGAAATGTCTATTCCAGCACAGAGCTGCAGCTTTGTTCAGAACAGGTTTATTGATATTCTGCTGCATTCCCTCTCCATACCCCCAGTGGCTGGGTTCTGTTTTATCACACATCAAAAAGGCCGTATGCTCAGGGCACCCCATGCACAGCTCGGAGCTGGAGGTCTGAACAGCTGCAAGTAGTGTGGTATCACAGGAGGGACAAGCTCCAAGCAGATGTCACAGATAAAATAGAAAAAAAAAAAAAAAGGAAAG
>VXAX01003411.1:229397-245066 GCA_013399835.1 Leptocoma aspasia
AAAAAAAAAAAAAAGTGAAAAAGGAGTGTGGCTTGGGAATGGAGCAAGAGGAAGCAAGACACAGCAGAGCAAGACCTGACTTAAAATATGCCTATCATGCTTTATGCAAACACTGGTCTTTTTTTGCCCTCCTGACTGTCATTAAAGTGTAATTAGTAACTTCACATGGTAAATTTGTTTCTTTAAGTAGCCATCTATTTTTGGTTCTTGACAGCAGTAACCTTCTATCCAGGCATGGATTGCACCTTATCGCACCAGGGGTGGAACAAAGGCTAAAAGTGAGAAATTCCATGGTGCCTGCACTCTGTGGTCACTGCTCCCTTTTTTGCAGCTGGGAACCTCCCTCCTTCCCCACATGAACCCTGTAAACAGAGATTCTGCTGCTGCCTTAATGCCAGGTGAGCTGCTCCTTGGAGAGCCAGGCCCTGCTGAAAAAGCAGCAGCAAGGAAGCACTTCCAAAGCCCTCACTTTCCTCTCCAGACTTCAGGAATCTGGAGAAAAGGAAATGCTCAAGGTTATTCCCAAATGTAAATCTCCCTGCTTTGCTGGCACTTCTCTCAGCTATGATACCAAGCCTGCAGACTTTCACACTTTCCACCACAAAAATAATGACTTGGGTATTCAAGTTCCCTCCTGTTATTTGACCTGTACATCTCCATATTTTTTTTTAATTACCAAATCCAAAATCGACACTGCCTTTGAATAAAGAAAAAGAAACAGCAGAAAGAAATAATGCTGAATTATGTGGCATATCAGAAAAAAAAATCTCAGCTAGAGGCATAAAGGTCATGAATACAGCTGTTTTTAGGAAAACAAGTAATCACAACAGTTTTTCCACATTATTATTCAGTGGTTTTGAATAAGTATTACATGGTTTTCACTGCCAAATAAAGAAAGGGGTCAGAAAATAACACGCATGAAAAAAAAAATAGTATCAGTAATAGCTTTTCCAGTATGAATCTAAAATTCTGGAGGTTTTCAGAGCACAGCAGACTGAGGAGAGCAGTAGAAATACTGACAACCCAGCTCTTGCAACCCATCAACATGAGCAGTATGGATGATGGAAAATGCTCAAACCTTGCCAAATTTCCCATTGGAAAGGAACCTCTTACACCCCACATTAGCTCTGTCAGTGGAGTAAAGTGCAAAGATGTTTTAAAAAGTTCCATTCTTCTCAGAAAACAGAAAATGTGGTGAATGGGCAGATTCTCTCCCTGGATAAATCTTTGTACCATCACTTCCTTTGCATGGAGTTTCACAGAGGAAACATGATGATCTTTAGCTACCAAGGTAAAACCAAACAGAACCAATCAAGGTAAAACCAAACAGAGCCAATCAAGGTAAAACCAAACAGAGCCAATCAAGGTAAAACCAAACAGAGCCAATCAAGGTAAAACCAAACAGAGCCAATCAAGGTAAAACCAAACAGAGCCATTGCTCTCTTTGCCTTCCCTTTCAAGAGCAGCCACAAAAAAATACCAATCTCAAGCCATTCTGCCACTTGTGTGAATCACTGGCCTAAACTCAGTTTCTAAAGATCCCAAGCCTTCAGGAAGATGGCTCAGCTCTCTTTCTCAAACACATCCTGAGCAATCTCTCTCCACTTTCTCCAGCTCCATGAATTCCCTCCAGCAGGCAGAGGGGCTGCAGCCAAGCTGTGCTAACCCTGCAAGATGAAAATTCTCTGTATCAGCCTCACGAGTGCCAGGCTGGAACATAATGTCTGCAATAAGTTTCCTATGTGTGCTGCAAGACCTCCCCACCTGATCCTTCACAGTCCTGACTATGTTTGTGTTACAAGAACACATAACACAGGGCCTCAGCAGAGCTGTTGATCAATAAAAATGTTCTCCTTGGAGAATGCCAGTGACATCTATAAACCTGTGAGTGTCAAAACAACGGCACAAAAAATCCTGTATTCCTACTGTCAGTGGGATGAAAGCTGTACAATTAATGCCAAGCCAATGACACCACAAGGAGAAATAAAACAAACAGCTGGTGGTACTGTGGTCCAACATGCTGCTCCTAATCTATGAACATTTCCAGTGAAAACATGCTGACTCATGTTTTGAAAGAAATGGCATAAATCTGGTCAGTGATGTAAAAACCCTGCAGCATTAATTCAATTTTGAGTTACACACAGCAAATATTACACTTAAAATGCATAGAACCCCTTTCAAAGGAGAAAATACTTTGTGGTCACTTTGTGTGTGTCTATCTATTAATGTAAAGATTTTTAATAACCATCACACCTTTGAAAAACAAATCATGTGTTTTTCCTAAAACCAGTTGAAACTTCAGCTAGGTTGATAACATCTACTCCATTCTTGCTGAATGTCAGGGAAGCTTCATACAGGTTTTTTTCCCCTCCCCTGGTTCTGTAAGACACCCAGCACTGATTCAGTGCTGCTGCTGGTAACAACAGGAACATAAAATGCAGGCAGGACTCTGTGCAGCTGCTGGCATTTTAACCACCTTGTCACCTTACTCATACATGACCTAATACTTAAAATAACTCACTGAGAGATCCTTCCCTCATTATTGACAGGAGAACTAAAGCCATGCCAACAATTATAGAAAGCACAGGGAAAAAAAGATGGAAAATAAGGTGGATGCAGCCTGTGGAGAGTGATGGATTTTGCTTGTACACTGCCAGTAAAACTCACTTTAACAAACACTGGGAAAAGTAGCTGTTGAAAACATATGTTCCTTTAATCAGGGAAAGAGACCTATGTGAAAAAATGAGCATTTTTGAGAGATTTTAGAGTTCTTGTTATAAAAGAACTAAAAATATCACAAAAATTAACAAGACAGTATACCATGTGTGGTTTTAAGCAGGTTCTCCTGCCAACTGAAGGGCCTAGGTCCTGTGTGGATTTATTACAGATAAAAAAATACATTAAGTGCTACCAGATATATAATCTGGTGAGTGCTAAGTAACTATAATGAATTAAAATGAAGTAAAATAGCTCAGCTAAAAAGACCTTCAAGGAAAACCAGACAGACCCATATAATTCAAGCACAGTGAATAGCAATACAAAAGTTTAATTCTACCTTGCAAATTCAACATTAATAGGTCAATTATAGAGTAAGCAGTGTTTTATGAAGAAAAGTTGATATCAATTAGGATTTCTGCAAATCCCTTTACTTTTTCTTTCTAAGGATCAAAAAATCATTGTTTCAGCCTCTCAGATGGTGAAACATGGAGCAAGAAACACAGGATCCCATTGATTTGAACACAACTAAACCTATTCAGTTGCCTCTT
Organism: Leptocoma aspasia; assembly: GCA_013399835.1. NCBI lineage: Eukaryota > Metazoa > Chordata > Aves > Passeriformes > Nectariniidae > Leptocoma > Leptocoma aspasia. The sequence continues at coordinate 232,664 of VXAX01003411.1, forward strand.
TGTGTAAGCTAAGAGTAAAAATATTAATTATTACCCAGAAGACAATATATTCAAGTGCAGCGTTTCCTAACACAGGAAGAAAAAAGAGACACAACAAAAAATAAATAAAATTGAAATTAGTAACGTTAACACTCTTTTCCTCCCCTTTCCTCAAGAACAGCCAAAACCTTAACAATATCGATTTCTATCTATTTCCTGTTTATCTTTTTTGTCCACTCCATCTCTGCCAGTTGCCCCAGGCAATCAACAAAGCTCTGCTTGTTCAGCCTTTGATCATCTCTGTGCTGGAAGATTAGCATATGCATACTCTCATCCTCCCCTTTATCCTGTTAATAAAGCTCCAAACTCCCTCTGCTGATGTTCAAGAAAGAAACCGGCTCGGGAGCCCCGATGATTTGCCCCCATTCCCTGCTCTGCTCAGGACTTGGAATGCTAAGTACCAGGCACGAGTTGTGTAAGTGCTTATCCTGCAGCCCTCTGAGGAGCAATTCTTACTTGTTTGATGCAGTCCACGTTTGACAGACGTTCCTGGATCAGATTGGCCCAAAGCGCGTTGGGAATTTTCTAAAGAAAGAACAAAAAAAGAAAAAAAAGGAAAAAAAAAAAAAAAGAGGCTGAACATTCACGACTGAGTTCAAAAGGAATTTTACCATGCAGGCACGTTGTGGTGAAAGGTGAAGTGAGATGTCTTCTTGGAAATAAAGAAATAAATAATTCCGTGCGAGTCCCGGCTCATTAACATGAGTTAATGACAAAGAGTTAATAAGGGCACAAAAATCAGTGTTAAAGGGAAGCTGAGCGCAGAGCATGAATATCCATGGGGGTTTTGCACACTGACATGGAAGCAGTGCCAAGTTCTGCACACTGACACACACATTGGACACCAGACCTGCAAAGGGCTCCAGAAGAACATCACATCCACAAAGCATATTTATCCACAAGGATCTGACCCTTGACTGCTCCGTGTGACAGAGGGCTCAGCATCAGGGACCTGCCAGCTCTCAGTGACACAAACAGAACCTCAGCCACTGAGCAAACAACACGGAGAGTCTGATTTTCAGGAGGTTTGTTTCATACCTTCCAGTAACTCTCATCATCCATTCTATTCTTTAAAATATATTTTACAGTTAACTTAGTTTATTTTTAAATAAACAGTGAGGACTGTGAAATGGGGTGGAAACTGCATCTACTAATATTTTCAAAGTGCTGTTCAGTTCTGTGGCTGCTACTTTGTCCATCTCTAGAGATGTTTTGTAAGAGGGTATTTGCTATGTGACAGAAGAACAAAGTTCCTATACAGATTAGTACCCCTCAACATTTCTTCCACTGTATTTGATTTCCTGACAAGAAATCAGCAATACTCGCCGTCTAATAAGAATTTGCTTCACAATCTTTTTAATTTAGGCTTTCATTCTATGCTGAACTTGGTTAAACTCTGTGTTAGCCAGTTTATCTCGAAGTCTAAACTTCTGTCCATGCAGCTCATAACAGCCATTAATCATTTCACTAAATGCCTTGTCTTATTCATTCTGTCATTACTGGTAAAATGAATACTCAGGGAAAAAAAAAACCAACCTGCAATCAGATTCTCTACCTGCCAATTAAAATAAATTATCTTTCACTTAACAGTGTGGGCTTGATCCTCTGTTCCTTTTAGTTCCGTATCCTGTGGGTTCTCATATCTTTTTCCTAACCAGTCTGAAGGGTATAAACCTAAAAAGGAGTATTTCTATAGGCTTGGAGAGGTAGATAGGGCAGGAATCAGATGCTTCTCTGCATTCAAGATAACCTTTCAACATATTTTTCCAATCTACATATTTTTCCAATCTAATTGCAACTTATTTTTAATAACTAGACAATTGTCTTTTAATAAGACAATTAATTACATTACTGATCAACTAATCCTGGGACCCACAGCACCTGGAAAAAATATTCTTTGGAGCAACTCCTTTGAACTTCAATTCATACAATGAAAAAATGTGGCTGATGATGTGAGAAGATTTCATAAAACCTTCTTTATTAGATGATGAAACAATTTCACAAGGAGTGGTGGAAATGGTCCCACAGAAGGCACTTTGAAGGAAAGTGGAGAAAGTGCTCCAGAACACACAGAAGAGCCCAGGTGGCCCAGCCAGGCAGGGTTTGTTTTGTTTATCTCTTTTGTCCCCAGCTCTCAGTGCCTGTCCTCACACCAGCCGTGCATGAGACAACACCCAAGGAGGCAGCAGAGAAGGATGGAAGGAAATTGCTGTGTTTGTTGAGAGTCAGCAGGTCCCCAGGGTGCTTTGTCAGAGCCTCCTGCAGCCCCTCGCTGCTGGAGCCTGTCACCTTCCAAAGGGGCACCACGCTGCTCCCAGGGACAGCCAGGCCTGCCTGCTCCTTTCATGTGTCATGTCAAACCAGGCTGCAGCCTGCTGGGGGGCTGCTCTGCTAAGCCTTGCCAAACCAATTTAAACCAAATTTCTCCTCGCTTCCCTCCGTGCAGAGGTATTCTTACTCCTGTCTTTGGAGAGGGGTTTGTTGCACAAAAAACAATCAAGGACATGCATTCAGGTATTTCAGTGTTTTAGCTCCTTCTGCTCTCTGTGGCTCAATTCCAGTCTCATTTCCTGGGCAGTTTTCCTCCCACTGAGCAGTGGCCTACAAAATCATTTTCAATAGGCTGCTTGCAGAATGCCTAATTATTCCACTAGAAATCAGGATATCTGGTGCAGATCAGGCAGCCCATTTATAATTTATCTTTCATAAACACATAAATATATTGTGAGCCTGGTAGATGGGATTGTACTTCCCAGAAATCTTCAGTAATGGACAGTGACACACATTTGATAAAAGCCAAACCACACCATGCCCACAGAGCTGTCCCAACACTCAGTGCAGGTAAAGGAAACACTGCTGTGGGATTTTGGTCATGTTCACACCACTTTTCCACCCATGCTGGTTTAATCACTATTTCCATATTTGCTGAAAAACTGTACCCACTCATGATTAATTTTAAATATTCCACGTTATTTCAGGAACATCATACTTCAATTTCCATGCCTGGTCTACTCAGAATTATATTTCATTCCCCTTTCATAAAATTCCCACACTTTTTTTGTAGGGGAGCTTTTTCAGTAGACATTTTTCTTGGAAATTTTGGATATATTTCCTCTGAAAACAGCTGCAGCTAAAAACTTCTGGCTTCTCCAAATTGGCACCTTGGAGAGAACAGCAACCAAATTTGAAGTAATTTACTTTAGGATCCTGAGTATCATGAATGTTTAGATTTAGTTTGTTCAGATGAAACACATGGAAGTCTGGTCTTTTTTGGATACACAGAACTGGAACAGTTTCTTTTTGTTCCTTCAGAGTGGCTTACCCTGGAATAGATTGGAATTCTGACCATGCATAGTTAAGGATGCCTTGGATTGTTTTTTTCCTCTTCTATTTTATTTCTTTTTAAAAAGCGCAGGGACGTGCCACAACTCCGGAGCAGTTTTAAGTTATTAAGTATTATGCAAACACCTTAACTGCAATTTAGTGCAGCATTAAGAGCACACCCATCCCATGAACCCACAATTACCACAGTTGTTTCAACTTCTTATTTTATGCAGTTAACAGGAAAAGTGAAATATGCAATAGCTCATCATTAGACTTCACTATAGGAAAACCTGAAGATGCTTCCTATTAACATTATAATAACTAGAGATGAGGGAATAATTTGCAATGATTTATCCAAAAATGTAGCCTCTTTTTCTGTTCATTGAATATTTATTGGTAGCTTGTGGTTCTTCAATTTACTGAATATTCAAAAATATGTGACTTCTTTTTGGAGTATTTTTACATGCAGAATGATCACATTTTACTTTGAACACTCAGTATTTAAAATTCACTACCTGAGCTGTGCTCATTAGTAAGTGGCCAGGTATGTGTGAGTGAATGATTGCTTGTCCAACTTGAAAAATGGAGCTTCAGAGAGTAATCATGGATTTTAAATATGCCTTCCATGGCTTCCTGTGCCAGGAAAACCCAAATGCTTTAATGGGCGAACACAAAAGAGATGAAAGCTTGGCTAAAGATGAGTGGGTAAAATATGTGAACAAACATCTGCAGAGCTTTTTGCAGCATTTGCCCAGATCCAGTGACATTGGCCAAGTGACCTCAAACTGCCCAGCCTCTGACTCTGGGCTTAATGCAGCCAGAGTAGCCTTAGGTGTGAGAACCAACATTAAATTGTGTTTATGATCTTCACACCAGAACCTCCAAAAACCACAGCCTTAGCTCCTGCCTTTCCTCTTCTCCATTTATTAATTGGCCAGGACTACAACTTTTTAATGCCCTGGTTATATCCAAACTCATGTAAAAGCTCTTGTTCTGCTCCTGAACAGATATCCCAACCTAGAGGAACCCAGGAGCTCCCTCCTAATCCTAGGAGTTACATTCGAAGAAACAAACTCACGTAAAAGAACAAAATTATTTAGTGAAAACCTCCTCCTAAGGTCTAAAAATCAAACTCAAAGGCAAACTGCACAGTGCTGAACCACCAGCAGCCTCTGCTCTGCAGGCCCTCCTCACTACCTGATTAGCCTTGACATTTTTGACTTTCATCTTCCACACCATCCATCTTTTTAAATCAAGTAAGCCCAAAAGGACACCCTTGAAAGTGCATCTGTATCGTCTGAAATATGTTAATAATTACAGTAATTAAACCAAAGGGAATTTTTGTTTTAAATTCTCCCCCTCCAAGTATAAATTTATGAACCTATCAAAACAATCTTTAATAATTAGAACTAAGATTTCAAAGTACATATTCTCAGTAAGAATAATTCTATATCACCCCAGCCAAATGCAAACACTTTTGCCAGTGAGTTCAGGGAGTTCAGTGAACTCTTTCCTCTCAGATCTTGAAGTGTGTTATTTGAGGCATTTCCAAACTTCATTCACTAATCCAGTATTTTATTCCATTTTATAAACACTACCCTATTTTAGCCTAATTTTGTAAGGAAAAAGCCCTAATCTGTGTATCACACCGTCTGCCATCTCAGTAAATTACAAATCTGTTGGCCAATTCCAATTCTAAATTGCATTTAGCAGAATTCCCACAGATAGGAAATTGCTTCAATTTTTATGAAAATGGGTGATAAGTGACAAAACAAACTCAAACTAATGGACTTGTTAGAGAAAGTCACAAAAACCCCAGACTTCCTCCAGTCTATTTCTCATGGAACGCCTTGACATTGGAGAAAGGAATCAGCCAAAAAGGCAGGAATCAGATGCTTCTCTGTATTCAAGACAACCTTCCAACATATTTTTTCCAATCTGTCACTAATTTTTAATAATAAGACAATTAATTACATTACTGATCAACTAATCCTGGGAGTCATGACACCTGGAAAAAATGTTCTTTGGACCAACTCCTTTGAACATCAATTAGGATGCCCACAATGAATGGATTTAAAAATCTGACTGGAGAAACTCAGGTGCACAGAACTGGGGAAAATTCAACAATCTGAGTCAGCTGCTCCTGCCTCAGCTTGAGAGCTTCCAGGGCTGTCAGGAACTGACTGGATTGTCATCCTCCTTTTGAGTTAATGCACCAAGTAAGTTATTTGTGTCATGCTACAGAGAAATCAAGCACGCACAACTAAGTAGCACTGTCAGATCAAAAAAAGTTCTTTGTGTACATATTTTCCAGAGCATTTTGTACCAAAGGAGACCTCAGAGATTAATGCTTATTTTATTGAGATTATCAGACATGCCCAGATAGAAGACACTGAGTTTAATAACAGAATGAACCATTCTTTAAACTGTATTGTGCATTCCTGGGTTTTTTCCCAGTTCTGCTGCTCGTTTCAAGGTTAATATTTTCAAGACCTCCATGACTTTGCATTGTCTCCCTCTCCTGCCCCTGTTCTGTGTCCTGACACACCAATGCACAACACAGAGGGAAGAGTCTTTACTCTCATCTGCTCAACTCAGCAGTGGAAATCATAAGAATGCCACATAATTCCTGTTCTGTGACACGACAACAACTGTTACTATATTCTCTTACACACCTGGTTTCTTTCTTTATATGCCTTTGCTTCCTCTGTCTGCATTAATACTTCCTTGAATAACAAAGTCTCCTGAGAGACACGTATGGCATTGAAATGTTTACAAAGCCACATTGCCTGAGGGGAGAAAAAAAAATACAGGTTGAAATATTTGGAAAGAAAATGAAGGAATTTTTTTCAGAATGCTGCAGAAAGACAGAGCTTTCCTAGACATACATTTAAGTATATAAGCAACTTTAAGTAGTTTCTTATAAAGATGTTTAGGAGTATCCTGCTTTGAATAACAGCTTTTTCATCTCCTGTACATTAACACAGAATTTAAAGAAGGAAATATTCTTCCTTCCATGCCCTCACCAGCATCACCTGCCGTTTCTGAGGTTCAAATGCAACTTTGACCTTTGCATTTAAGCGGTGCCAGTGGGCATGAGACAACTGGCCATGCAAATGGAGCAATTCACAGCAGGGGAACACCCCAAATGTGTGATTACCTTACTTCCCCCAGGCTAATTAGTCCCGCTAAAAGGCTGGGAAAACAAGGCAGGCAGAATTCTCTTGCATTCCAGCAGTTTCACTACCTGAGTGAGTTCTCACAGACCTCACTTGAAAATATCTATTTAACCTGTAGTGTAATACCCAGGTGTATCCCTCAGGAACGCCACCCTTTAATTTGTCTTGTGCTCATCTATCACTTGGATAAATCCCAAAATTCTTTTCCCAGAATAAAATTCTCCAAAATGCTGAGCTCAGTAGAAAGTAAGAAAGGGAATGGGAAGTGCTACAACACTGAGGGTAAGGTACTCACAACTGTCGTTTTCCCAGAAGCAGGTGGACCAAGGACACAAATTCTTGGAGCTACGGAACAAGGATATGCAAATGTCAAGGTGCAGAACAGCAAAAATCCCCACCAGTTTCCCACTCTTGTATTGGATAATGCCAATAGCCACCATGAAACAATTATTTCAGCTGGAGAGCTGCCTCAGTGGAGACTTCAAGATTGGGTTCCACTGGGAGAAGAAGGGGGAATAGAAAATCAGTGCCAGCTGGGTCCTCCTTTAATCTCCATGGTCAATGAGATTAACACTCTAACTATGCCACTTGGAGAGATACATGAGATATGTGTATCTCAATCCATTTAAACACATGGAGAGTTTAGTGGGTGAACCATAAGGTACAAACATTTCCTTACCTGAGTTTGACTTTTATTCCTGAAACATTGATTCAGAACCAACACATTTTGTGATGAAAAAATGTTTCAGTTTTTAGTTTCACCTAAATAGGTTGTGTCAGGGTTCAGAGAAGATTTAGATACTGCAAAATGAAGGACTCCCTCACTACACTTTTTGACAGCTGCCTTCAATTTTTCTAGTCACCATTTAAAGTAATTTTCCTCATTTCTGTTTCTTGTGTTTCTCTGCTGCACATCCCTCTCCTTTCCCTGAGAGGGCAAGGTGCAAAAAATGCATTCCAGTTCTGAGGAACTCTTAATCCAATGCACACACATAACACACAATAGGCATTACTGCCCTGAGCTTCAACGAATTAGAGGCAAGACAAACAAGAGAAAATGGAAAGTATTTGGAACTTTTTCCATAAATACACCTTGGGCGGCAATCCCTTGAATTGTCATTTTATATTAACAGCTTTGATGTTTTTCCCCCTATACCACAGAGGAAAAAAAAAAGCCCAAATCAGAGTCTGTGCAGGAGGGACTGGTTAGTATTTACTTGGAGTAACACAGGTCAGAACAGAGGGGGGATCCAGTCACCCAAAAACCTCCTCAGCTCTCCATAACCAAGGGAGATCATGTCTGATGGTAACAGACAGGCAAGGATGTGAAATGTATTTTCATGAGGCCTTCCATGCACTTAGCAGTTATTGGGCAGGTGCAATTTTTAAACATACATGAAACCCAAATTACAAATTCATCTTTACAAAGTTATCTGACTTAGAAGGTTTAAGAACAACTCCCCCCTTATTGGTTCTTGCAAGTGCAACAGAACTAGTACACAATGTAGAAAAATACTTTAAAAGGATACATCAGCTGTTTTTATCACCTAATTTCTTTCAAATGTAATGTGATTAAATCCTAGGGTTTTTTTTAAATCTAACACCTTGAAACTCCAGCCCGGTACTTAGGAATTATTTATAAACAGCGTCATAAAAGAGTGCTTGGGTGCCAACACTAATCAACTTCTTCAAACCACTTCAAAGAAAATCAAAAAACCTTTCCATCCACAGATCCTTTTGAGGTTTAACTAGGAGCATGATTTAAAATTCACAAGAAAGCCCTTAGGTATTGAAGCTTTAATACACAGCTTTCTTGGACAAACGTTTGATAAAAAACGAAACATACCATTATATACACCATCTCATGCTTTAATATTGCCCAGGGCTACTGTAAATGCTCACTTTGTACTAAATCTGGTTTTCTCTCTGCTTAGTGGCTGGCAGCAGATGGGGCAGTGTAATTCACTGATTTTCTCATTTGCACACTTGTAGGACTCCTCTAAAGCGTTCTCCCCAAACATATGACACAGGGGCACAACCAGGACACCACTGGGTGTAATGTTTAACCCCTCCAATCAACAAATAGTCACTATTTAATTCTGCAGCTCCAAATCAGCAGCTAAATGAAGGCAGGAAATTCTGGGAAATGCCTTTTTCTTTGGTAACAAATCGTATTTAATTCTGTATTTAGTCTTGATAAGATGTTACGGGATTTACTTGTCCAAGCAAAGCAAGTTTTAACATTCAAAAATTATTTTAGCAACAACAAAATGAATCCTGGAATAACACAAAAAAACAGCTGGACTCACTGAGTTCCATTTAAATCCAAAAGATTCTATGATTAATATTAATACAACAAAATTTGCTTAACTTGTAAGAGAAATCCTTTGTCAAAGAGGAGAAGCACAGGGTATATACTGAACATTCTTGCAGAACTTTTTCACATTCCTTCAGAGGTTTGAGTGTAAAGGAGGAACTCACAGAAATGCCACTCAGACCCTGAAAGCCTTTTTCATTAGCACAAACCAAGATATCATGTAGAAAACTTGCATCTTTGAATATGAAAGAATTACCAGTCTTCACGTGGCCCTTGAAGGTTTTTAGAAGGAGCACATAAAAGAACAATAGCACAGAGCCCTAAGCACAAACACTTTGCCACACATTTGACCTACAGGATTTCTGAGGCAGTTGGAAGCTATAATCACCATTAGACTTGTTTATATTTTTAAAAGTACTTTAGATCCTATTATTACTTAAAAAGGTTTTCTAACTTCACACCTGGGATAGATGCAATGCTTCTTTTCCACACATCTCTGTTTGAAATTTTCTCTAGGGCTAAAACTGTCTAGGCAAGGCAAGATCATGAAAATTCATCACTTTACTGATGGCTCTAATAAGGTTTTTTTTTCTTCTAAATAGTCAGCACCTTCCACCATGATCAAAAAGTAAAATCAACTCTGCTACACATTTCTGTTACATTATTTTCCATATAATTTATTCTTAAAACAACATTTAGACTTTAATTTTAATTGGAGTTCCTCCCCTTTCCTTAACAGGGTTTTCCAGACCAAAAGCAGACAGCATTTTCCCCTTGACAAACAAGTGCTGTAATTCTATCTTTAGCCTCTAAGTACTGAAGTCACGAGATGGAAACCTGCCTAATTCTGTTAAAATAATACTGTGGGGCTTCAGGACAAATGTTAGCCCAGTGTGAAGAAATTTTATCAGCATTCTATCAAACTGCAGGAAATTCTTCCACATATTTTCCATGGGTCTACAAACCAGATTAATTATTCACACTGCCTGCACCAGAAAAGGCTGGGCACAATTTGCAGGATTTTATTTTTTTTTTCCTTTAACGTATTTAGCAGCATTTCAATCAACATCCATCTGATCAGCACCACTAAGAGCTCACAGCACCTCCAGTGATAATGATTTCATTGATGCCGCAGCAGAACTTTCATAATGGTTTACTCTGGTTTTAAAGAAACATCAAAGCTCCATGACACCAGCTCTCCCTGACAGCTCACGCAGAACAAAAATTACAGTTCAGTTGTGCATATCCAAATATAATCTGCCTAAGGGTGAACAGTTTGTAAATCAAATAATTTGATTGAGGGTACATGCTTTTATTGTGCAGAATACAGACTTCCCATTCAATTTATCAGGTTTTGTTACACAGAGGAGCAGGCACACGCACTGTTCCTTCAGCTGAGATGCCACTGAGCTGTGGAACTCATTAACAGCAGCAAGTAACAAACTAATCAAAAAGCAGAGAATCTGCCAGCCCAGGTAGAATAGGAACCCAAATTTACACCTGACAAAAGGAGTAATTAGTGAGCTTAAAGACAACAGGAAATATCAGATGGGGCACAGAAGGCATTAATAATTGATACACCATAACTCTTTGTTATTCCCTTAGAGGGTTTCATTGTTATAACTGTTAAAGTGCATTTCTTATTAGATTACCCACTAAAAAAAGAAATTAAAAGCATCTTGACTATAACTATTCCAAAATGCTCACCATTTTTTTTTGTTTCCTCCCTCCTCAAGACTCAGCCTGAAAAGTTTGATCCATCACCTGCCAACAGCAGCAGAGCTCCCAACAGCTGTTGACAAACCAGGAGCTGAACTATTTCTGGTGTCTCCATTTTCACTTACCATCATCGTTGTTTTGCTTTAAGTGGTTTATCATGAACTCAATTGGATCATCTGGCTTATGAATTAATAGCTCTTCAAGCATGGTCTGGAAATAAATAGGACAAAGTCAGAGAAAAATTTAACACAGCTCTGCAGTCGTGATATGTTGCATTTTTACGGCAATGTTACAATGAGGATCCTAAACAGCTTATAAATGCTTATTTATTTTCTTTCACAGACAAAATTGAGACTTTAGAATCTATTTTAGATGCTGAAAAAGTGAAGATGGTCAGAAAATTGCCAGTTAAAAAACCCCAACCCATTTGCTTTGGCTTATTTATGGTACATATGGACACCAGAAAGGTTTGGCTCGAGCAGCCTGGGGTCGAAAATGGTTGAGGCAGCACTGACATAAAAACCATACAAGGAGTTTGAAAACCAGAGTTAACTTGAATTTGTGTCTCTGCAGGGCAAGATGACCCTTCTCTAGCACATTCCCACAAGATTCTGACTAGCCCAGAGGAATGCAGAAAAGACAAGAGCTCTGGGAAACACGACCCACAGAAATGGCACATTTCCCACCTGTACCAGCCTTGTCTCCTGCATGAAAAGGAGTTGGGAGAAGGAGGGGGGGAAAAACAAGGAAAGAAAGGCTTAAAGCCTTGCCTTGAATGTCTATTTTGGAGCCCATTTTCAAGTTAAACCTTTGAGGTTACACAGGGCCTTGTTTCAGCTCCCACCCGTAGCAGTGGGGATCTTGCACTGGTTTCAGGGAGGATTCGGACTTTACAGACAGAAAAAAAAAACAACCCTGAGAAATCCATACATTTCCTAATAAAACACTTCAGCACAGCCACGAGTTCTGTAATTAAAACTAAACATCAAACAGATCTAATGCTCTAATTTAGACAAGCTGCAGAAATGCTCATGCTGGAAGAGACATTTCTAAACATCAGTCATAACACTTTCATATTTGCAAGTAAATTCCATAAAGTCCATCTAGCCCATAAAATTTTATATCCTCACCAACGGATTGTCTCTTATTAGAGTGGCCTATTTTCCTTGTCTACTTCACCCATTTCATTAGAATAATTAAAACACTCAATTTTGTTTCTAAACTGGTGATCGTGCAAGTTCTGACGCATCAAGGTCTGGGTAGCACAGATCATAAATGAAGAAATTTGTATTTTTATTGGAAGTTCATTTAAAAATTATTACTCTCCAGAAACATTTATTTAAACAAGGCAATCTGGATTTTTCACTACACTTACCAGCACCTCTATAAATAAGAAACCTAAGAAAATTTGGGTTTATTATAATTCAAAAACATTCAGGCTGACAGTGATTGACACTGGCACTGTTTCTTGCCCAAATCCTTAATTTTATCCAACTCTGCTAAACTCAGTTTAATTTCACATGTGTTGCTGTGTTAAACTCTGGGGGTCATAGTTTTTACATTTAGTGTTTCGTAAATGTTTTAGCACAAGAAATTCAAGCTATGTTTGTGTCATTATTTTGCTCCAAAACAACTAAAGCACAAAAATACAACCCTGAGTAAATCCCACAAATATTTTATTTAATAGGAGTTCCTGCAGCTGCATTCAATGCCTCGTGGCTTGCAAAACACAGTGCTTCATTTAAAAAACAAAACACAAATATTATGCCACACTAGTCATAATAAACAGAGGGAAAAAACGAGAGCACAAAAAAAAAAAAAAAAA
>VXAX01003412.1:3514-17802 GCA_013399835.1 Leptocoma aspasia
GGGGCGTTCAACGGGGAACGGCGGGATGAGGGAGGGAAAGGGGGGACGTGGGGTTTGGGGGGTTCTGGGAGGGGGAAATCCCTGGGACGTGGGGAATTCCCAAGTTTTCCTGGTGGTTGTTTTATTTAAAAATAGGAAAAAGGGCTGTTCCCGCTGTGGATTCCGAATGGAAATCCGTAGGGAAAGAGAGGGAGAAAATGGGAATTCAGGGGTTCTCCATGGTGGGGATTGTGTGAAGGGGGAAAAGAGGGAGGCAAGGATGGGATTTGGGATTTTGTGGGATTCAGGGAGAGTCAAACTTATGGAAAATAAGGAGTTCCCAAAATTTAATTTTTTAACAAATAATATCCCAAACCCTACGGATATTCCCACATAGATTGCTTCCAATGGGAGGAAAAGGCAGCGCTGGGTTGGGATTGAGGGATTCATCCCAAATCCCCGCATTCCCGGGAAAAATTCCCAATTTTTGGACAAATTCCCACCTGTCCACTGTGCTCTTCCAGCAGAAACTTCCTGGTTTTCCCAGGTTTTCCCTGCTCCGCTCATCCCACGGAGCTGCTCCATGATCCCGCCCATCCCTGTCATTCCCACTTTTCCATGGAAAATGCCGAGGGATATCATGGATCCGTGCAGCATTCCGGGGTGGACACGGACGTTGGATTGACAATGATCCAACCCCACATTCCCAAGTTTCTAGCAGCAATTCCTGCAGCTCCGATGGATCTGGAGCTCCCAGCAGGACAGGGATCAGCAGGATCCACAAATCCTGACTTCGTTCCAAGGCCTGGAATTCATGGAATTCCGGGATCATTAAGGTTGGAAAAGAATTCCAAGGTCACCAATCCGAGCTGGGCCTGATCCTGATCCCAGAGCTCTGAGTTCATCCAGGAATTCCTTGGGAATGGGAACAGGAAAGATCCCAATCCTACAAAACCACAGTGGAGGCAAAATTCCCAAAACTTCCTGAAATTCCAAAAGCAGGGAGAGCTCCGTTAATCCCTAGAACAGAGAAAGGACAACCAGGATTCCTGGGAATTCATCCATGGAGTGACGCGGATCCGGGATTGGGGTTGGAATTTGGGCTGCTCCGGAGCTGGCAGCACATCCAGAGCTTGTCCAGCACGGGGGGCTCCGGTGAGCCCGAATTCCAGGGAAAACCTCGGGAAAAAGGGGGAGGGAAAGAAGGGAAAGGTGACCGGGGGCTCCGGACAAAGGACGATGGATCCGTGTCCGTCCCTGAGGAATTGCCACGCTCCGGGCACGGATCCGGACATGGATCTGGATAAGAATCCGGACAGGGATCTGGGAATGGATCTAGCCATGGACCTGGACATAGATCCAGGCATGGATCTGGATCTGGGCATGGATCTGGACATGGATCCAGGCGTGGATCCGGACATGGATTCGGATGTGGATGCGGACATGGATCCGGGCATGGATCTGGATCCGGGCATGGATCCGGATGTGGATCCGGGCATGGATCCGGACATGGATCTGGGCATGGATCCGGGAATGGATCCAGCCATGGATTCGGGAATGGATCTGGACAGGGATCCAGACATGGATCCAGACATGGATCTGGACGTGGATCCAGACGTGGATCCAGATGTGGATCCGGACATGGATCCGGGCATGGAGCTGGATCCGGGCATGGATCTGGATGTGGATCTGGATATGGATCTGGGCATGGATCCGGGAATGGATCCAGCCATGGATTCAGGAATGGATCTGGACACGGATCCGGACGTGGATCCGGACGTGGATCCAGACATGGATCCAGGGGTGGATCGGGGCAATGATCCGGCCATGGTTGCAGGCATGGATCCCAGCACGGATCTGGATGTGGATCCAGACGTGGATCCGGACATGGATCTGGACATGGATCGGGGCACGGCTCCTCCCAAAACCGGGACAAAATTCCAGCCCCGATCCAGGCCCAGGGAACATTCCCAGCTTTCTTCCAAGGATTCTCTTTGGATTTCTCCCAGGATCCTGGTTTTCTTCTCGATTACTCCTTCCACGCCATTCCAGCAGCATTCCCATTCCCACAGGGTGGAAAATACCACGGGATTCTCCTGGATTCCCATGGGCTGGCGGGAGAAGGGATCAGAGCCACAGGATTGGGAATATCCATGAGAATTCCCACCTGGAGCTCCCAAATCCCACCTGGATGTCACTATTCCCATCATTCCTGACCACAATCCTGGGAAGGAGTTGGGATTTTCAGATATCCAGGGAAAAGCAATCCTGGAAGAGAGGAGGAATCCACAGGAATTTTCCACCCTCCAAAGTCAAACTGGAAAAAAAAAGCCGGAATTTCGGGGCTTAGATCATCTCCTGAGGAAAATTCCGGCCCTGCCATTCCCAGAGTTCAATTCCATGCTGGGAGAAGGCGCTTCCAGCAAAAAAAAATGGGAAAAGGGTGAGAGGGAGGATCCAGGAAGCACCTGGAGTTCCTGGAGCCAGAAAAACAAAGGATTTGGGATTTTCCGGTGAATCAGGGGCCGATCCGTCGGGAAGGGCGTTGGATGTTGTGTCATCCCACAAAACCCAATCCCGAAATCCCATCCGGTGATTCACGGTTCAAAATTCCATCCAAAAATCCCGGAATTCCAACAGCACCCACAGCCCCAGGCATCCCGATATTCCCAAAGTCCCCAAAATCTTGGAATGTTTCCAGGAAATCTGCTCCCCCCTATCCTGTCCAGGGCTTCCCATGGGATTTGCTCCGTCAATTTTCTGGGATAAAGGTTCCCCACAAGGAAAACTGTCAGGAATTCCAAGCACTGCCCTAAAATCCCTGGAAAAGCCATCCTGGTCCATCCCTGGCAGCTCCTGATCCAATGGATTGAGGCTGGAATTTTCCCTTGGGAAGCAGCACCAGCATGGCCCTTGCCTCGCTTTTCCAGGATTTTTCCCGATCCCTCGGGAATTCCAGGATCTGCCGGATCCGGTGGCTTTGCCCCCGCGTCTCCTTCTTCCCAAAATTCCTTCCCAAATTTTGAACACCTGAACCTTGGAATGTTCTCCCTCCTTTCCTCAGCGCTTTCCCAAAAATTCCGCAACTCATCCTCAGGAATTTTTCCCATTCCAAGCTCCTTCCCTTCCCCCTGGAGCTGCTCCAGCCCTTCCAGAAATTCTTGGAATTCAGCTCCAGCGGGAGCCTCTGGAAGAGGCCAATCCGGGACTTTTAATTAATCCTGGAATTTCTTGGAATTCTGATCAATCCCATCCTTTATATCCAATCCTATTCATTTGGCCACTGCATTCCCAGGAAAACCCAACGGTTAAACTTCACTGGGAATTCTTTCCCAGCTGCCAGATTTCCCGGTTTTCCATGGAAAATCCCGGATTCATTCGTTGCTCTTTAGGCCTCGAAGGCGGCTCCTTCCCAAAAGTCCCTTTTCCCTATGGAATAACCACTTGGAATGACATCATTCCTCCCTCCTCATCCTCTCCATCCCTCCAATCTCGGTGGGAATTCCCGGCAGGAATTTTTTGGAAACTCCAGCACTCACCGGCTGCTCCATCCCGGAGCGAAAATTCCCAACTTTTCCCACTGGTGGCTCCGTCTTTCCCTTGTCCTCCCTCTGTGTCCCCCCGGACGCTCCGAGGGGAGAAAATCCCGTGGATGGGGCATCCCTGTTTTCCATGGCTCCTCTGGAAGTGGCCGCTCCAGAGCTTTGAATCCCAAGCCAAAGAAATCCCGGGAATGTTGATAAATTTATCCAACCACTCCCCTCCGGATCAATCCTGCCGGGATTGGTCTGACGCTTCCAGGGGCCGTTCCCAGAAAATTCCAGCCTCCAGCTCCATGCTCAGATTCCCAGGAAAAATCCGGAATTCCGAGCTGGGAAATGAAGGGAATAAGAGGGGGAATTTTCCCTCCTATCCGTGTTTTATCCGGTTAAAATCGGGATTTTCCTTCCATTAATTCCCAGCTGGAATTTGAATCCCGCACATTCCTCTGGGTCCCTATGGAATTTTCCCTCCTGCTTCCCACAAAAAAACAGGGATCTGATTACTTAGGATGCGACAGCACAAAAAAAAACGTTGGGAAAACTCCAAATGGGCCAAGAAAAAACAAGGATTTGATGCATCCATGCAAAAAAAATCTGGGAAACTGCAGATTGAAAATGATGTGGATGAAAATTCCAACTTTTTGCTGGAAAAATGGGAATCAGTTGTGGGAAAGCTGAATAATAAATGACAGGATTTTGTTAAATGCAAAATCAAACTGGAATTTGAATCCAATGAAATTCCAAAGGAGATTTTATGGGAAGGGAGGGAAAAGGAGGAACTGGACAGGAAATATTAATTAATAAAGGATTAATAAATTATTCATCAATTAATATATATTTCTTATTAATTACTAGAAGCAGGCTTGGATAATTCCTCATTTTTTTAATTTTTAGGGAATTTTTATCCACTTCCAGGTGGGGTTGGATGAGCTCGGATCATCCCGGGTCCCTGTTGGAATCTGAGGCTCTTTAAGGACTTTTCCCACCCAAACCATTCCCAAATTCCCGATAAAAGCTCCCAGAAACCATTTTCCAGAGAAAAAAATTCCCAAGGACGAGCCCATCCCGGAGCTCGCTCCTTCTCCTGCTCCTTGCTCCAGGCTTCCCTCATTCCGTAAAAAAACAGGATTAAAAAAAAAAAAAATNCTCCCAGTGGGATCTGTGGGATTTTCCAGCCCCTCCAGGGCATTCCTGGAAGGAAGGGGCCAGAACTTGCGGATCCCCAGTGGGAATCAGGGCAGGAATTCTCTTCCCTTCCCAATGGAAGCTCTGGATCCTTCCAAGAGTTTCTTTTCCTTCCCCATTCCCGCCGTTCCAGGCAATTCCAAGAATTTAAGAACCCCCAACTCCAAGATTTTGGTGGCCACAGGAAACCCTTAATTTAAGGAATTCTTGGGGAAAAAATTTCCCTTTTTTCCCTGTTCCTGGTGGGTGCTGGANCGCTTAATTAATCAACCATAATTAATTAATTAATCAGTGACCCGTGAATGTCGGGATAATTGAAGATCTGGGACAAAAGCGGCTCTGGAATGTTTGATTCCAACCGGGATCGTCCGGAAAAATGAGCTTTAACAGCCCGGCTGGAGGAATTTTTCCACGGAAAAGCAAAATTCCTGGATCGTGGGAATGGATGAGGTTTAATTAATCCGATTTTGGGGTGGTTTGAATTAATTAATTAAAATTTTCATGGATGTCACCGGGGAAAAAAAGCTGGAAAAGGGACCATAAAAATTGTGGGAATGAGGTGGGACGGGATCAGGGGTTAAGCAAAGAAATCAAAACTTAGGGAAAATCCACTAAAAAGGTTGGAATTTGAAACAAGCAGGATGTGAAATCCCGGAGCAGATCCCACAGGGAATTATTCCATGAAATATTCCAGGAAATCTGAGGAGTTTTCTGGGCCCTTCCCAAATCCTTCTGGAATTTTCCAGCCACTTCCCAAATCCCTCCAGAGTTTTCCAGCCCTTTCCCAGCTCCGTTCCCTTCCCTGGCCCCGCTCCAGCCCCTCCTTATCCCAAGGATCCGGAACTTCCCCATGGAATGGGCAAAACTTTCTCCTGTTGCTTCTTTCCTGCTCTGGACCCCAGGCATTCCTTAATTCCCTCATTAATTCCAGCCCCTTTTCCGTGATTTCCTGCCGGGACAAACTGACCATGGACACGCAATTCCAGCCTTTCCTTCTCCCTTTTGTACCCGTGGGCTGTCCAGACCCGATCCTGTGGCATTCCTGAAATTTTGTAATTCCCACTCTCCTCTGGGAATCCCGTCTGCATCCCAAGGGAATGAGGGGCATCCCACTGGTCCTGGAATTCTTGGGACTCCCAGTGGGATCTGTGGGATTTTCCAGCCCCTCCAGGGCATTCCTGGAAGGAAGGGGCCAGAACTTGCGGATCCCCAGTGGGAATCAGGGCAGGAATTCTCTTCCCTTCCCAATGGAAGCTCTGGATCCTTCCAAGAGTTTCTTTTCCTTCCCCATTCCCGCCGTTCCAGGCAATTCCAAGAATTTAAGAACCCCCAACTCCAAGATTTTGGTGGCCACAGGAAACCCTTAATTTAAGGAATTCTTGGGGAAAAAATTTCCCTTTTTTCCCTGTTCCTGGTGGGTGCTGGAGCTCTTTGGTTGCTCACACATTCCCGAGGAATCCAGCAGATGGAATTCAGAGCCGTTATTCCCGAGTTTTTTAGGAATATTTCCAAGCGCTCAACTCATTTTCTTTCCACGCCAATTTTCCCTCGCCCCAAATGACTCAAAATTCCTCTTCATTAAGCACGGAATGTGCTCTTCCCGAAAAAAAAACTGGTGGAAAACTGAAAGATGGGATTTATGTTTTCCATGAAAATTGCTTCAATGGATGCATCCAGCTCCAGCAAATCCGCTTGGGAGGGGAAAAAAGGGAATTTTGGCCGTCAAATCTTTCACATTTATTAAATCACAAATGTGCCGGTCACGGGTTGATCCGAGTCGGATTTTCCTTGGAAAAAGCCGCGGATCGGGAACGCGCGGCAGCCGCGGTTATTTGCGGGCGGATTTTGCTGCCGGCGGATTTCTCCCGGCTAAAATCGGGAATTGCTCGGATTCTGATCGATCCACTTTGTTTGATTGAGCTCACGGAGGGCGACTTTGCCCCCGGGGCAATTCCCGGGATTTGGGGTTGCGCTGGAATATTTGGGGAGGTTCTGCTGCTCGGCAGCCTCTGGAATGTGCTGGGGGAATTGCTTGGGATAAACGGGATTGATTTCCATGGAATTGTTTGGATTTGGAGTGGAAAAAAGCCACTTAAATGTGGCGGAACTGCAGCTTTCCAATGTTTCCTCTGGATCAGGGGCTGGAAAAGCCGGGATGGGGCTGGAAAAGCCGGGATGGGGCTGGAAAAGCCGGGATGGCCATCCATGGAGGAATCCAAGGAATTCCTGGATATGGCTCTCAGGGCTCTGGGATTAGGATCAGGCCCAGCTTGGATTCGATCTTGGAATTCTCTTCCAAGCTCAGGGATTTTGGGATTTATGGTTAAAGCACCTGACTCCTTCCAGGGGATTTTTGGGAATCGCTCATTTGATTCCCACCGGTTTTTTGGGACGCTCTCACTCCGCTCCATCCGGATCCTCCCTCCGGATGCTCCAACAGCTGCCACGGGAAAACAGCTCCCAAAAAAAGCCACAAAAAGCCTGGAAAAATCCCGCAGGCAGCACCTGCAGGAATGGGGACGGGAAAGATGGAAATGGGAAAGAGGGAAAAAAAATGGAAATGGGAGAGAGGGGGGGGAAAAACAGCGGAGCAGCTGCTCCATTCATGGAGCGCGATCCGACGGATCTGAAAGGCTCCGCATTTCCATGGAAAAACAATGGGAAGCTCCAAGCAAAAAGCAGCTCCCGGCCTGATTGGAAGCGCTTTGATTCCCCCCTAAAAGGGAGGAAAATTCCATTGGAATTCTCGACACCCGAGGATTTTTGCCGCAGTGCGAAAGCAGGGAAGGATCAAAGGTTTGGGAAGGGGCTGGGGCCATTCCCAAGGGCAATTCCCGGTATCCCAGTTTTCCCTTCGCAGGAATCGAATTCTCCTGATTTTCCCTTTTTTTTTCCAGTGTCCCCATGGCTGAGACAGCGGAGAACGGAGAGAGGAATTTTGGGATCTATGTGGATTTTTGGGGTCTAAGTACTGGGAAAACGGGGAATGGAAAAGCCTTGGGATGGAGGCAGGGGATTGGTGGGAAGAGGAGTGATCCCTCATTCCTCATCCCTCCCTTTTCCAGGTGTTCCCATCCTCTGGAATCCACATTCCCACACTGGGATCCGCACTCTCATCCCTCACTTTTCCATTTTCTTCCTTCCCTTGGAATCCACATTCCTGTGGGACGTCCAACCTCATCCCTGCTTTTTCCAGGCATTCCCATCCCTTGGAATCCACATTCCCATCCCTGCCTTTTCCAGGTGTTCCCATCCTCTGCAATCCACATTCCCACAGAATGATCCCCCCCACTCTTATCCCTCACTTTTCCATGTTCTCCCTTCCCTTGGAATCCACATTCCCACACTGGGATCTCCACTCTCATCCCTGCCTTTTCCATGTTCTCCTTTCCCTTCCCTTCCCGGGAATCGGCCACATGGGATGGGCAGGAGGTTCCTGTTCCTCATCCCAAAGGAATCCCCAGCCAGAATTCCCATTCCCACCCAGTCTTGGAATCTCCTTGGCACAGCCGGAGGAAAACTGGGATGCTCCTGGTTAAAAACCACCTCGGAGGGGACAAAATGTGGGAATTCCCACTCCGGCATTCCAAGGATTGAGGGATCAGGGGTGGGAGCTCCCAGCACATCCTGGAAAACATCAGGAAAAACCTCTGGAATTCCAGCTGGACAATCCTGGGCCATCCAATGCCAGGAGCTGCTCCCAGATAAATCCAGCTGGGATTTTATTTGAATTCCGGCTTTTCCGTGATTCCAAAGGGAAGAGGAAGAGCTGCCAGCACAAAACGGGCAAGGAAAACCTTTGGAAAATTCCGGAAAATTCCTCCCTGGCTGCACATCCCTGATTTTTCCCAGCTGTTCCCATAAAACCCACGTCTGGGAACGTTGGCAGCTTCCCGAGGCTGCAGGAGCCTCTCATGTCTCCACATCCCGGTTTTTCTGGGATGTGCTGAGCCTGTGATTCCTTGGAATGAGTTTTTCCCTGCTTCCAGAGGAAAAACAAACAGAAAACCTTTGGAATCACAGCCGGTGCTGGCCCCCACAGAGCCCATTCCCATGGGATGATCCCAAGGTTTGCTCCGGCACCTCCAGGATTCCAGCACTTCGGACAGAGAGGAAAACTCGGCACATTCCCGGGATTTTTCCTGGATTTGTCACTTTTTCCCACCGAACCAGGAGGCTGGTCCCGAAGCACTCCCGCCAAATTTCGGGAATGGGTTTTCCGATGGGATTTAACGGCGCAGAATCCACAAGTTATTCCAGAGGAACCAACCTGAGCTCGGGCGCACTCCTGTCTCCTTAAAATCCGGCTCCGAGCTCCCGGACCCCGTGGGAGGTTGGGATAATTTTATCCCAGGTCTCCAGCACCCTTCCCACGGAGCAGCTGGAGGCGGGAATGGCTCTTCCCGAAAGATCCGCAGCCCCGGGATGGGACAGGGAAGCTCCAGCAGGATCCAAAGGATCCTCGGGGATTTTTGCATCCTCATTTTCCCAGGATCCCCTTCCCAGCTCAGGGGGAGGGAGAAGGGACGATCCAGGTTCTCAAATTCCAAAAAAGTCACGGGTTTGGGAATCTCCAGAGCTCAGGGTGTCCGAGGAAATCAGTTCCCTGACCTATGGAAAAGCTCCAGGATGGGAAACACCTGGAGCTCCAGGCTGAGCCCGGGTCCTGGATCACGGCTGTATTCCCTGGAATGCTGCACTGGGATCAGTGGGACATTCCATGGATTCCCTGGAATCTCACACTGAGATCAGTGGGACATTCCATGGATTCCCTGGAATCTCACACTGAGATCAGTGGGACATTCCATGGATTCGCTGCACTGGGATCAGTGGGACGTTCCATGGATTCCCGGGAATCTCACACTGGGATCAGTGGGACGTTCCATGATTTTCCTGGAATGGCCAGACTGGGAACGGGACGGTGCTGGGATCCTGCACTGGGATCAGTGGGACACCCCACGGCTTCCCGACCTTCCGGACACCCCAGGACATTCCAGACCTGCTTGGACATCCCAGGATAGTCCAGACCTCCCACCTGGACACCTCAGGACATTCCAGAACATTCCAGACCCTCTGCTTGGACACCTCTGGACATTCCCAACCTCCTGGACACCGCTGGACATTCCAGAGCATTCCCAATCTCCTACTTGAACACCTCAGGACATTCCAGAACATTCCCAACTTCCCACCTAGACACCTCAGGACATTCCTGGATATTCCAGATCCCCTGGACACCTCAGGACATTCCAGAACATTCCCAGCCTCCCACCTGGACACCTCAGAATATTCCAGACCTGCTTGGACACCCCTGGACATCCCAGATCCTCTGCTCGGACACCTCAAGACATTCCAGAACTTTCCAGACCCCCTGGACACCCCAGGACATTCCAGAACATTCCCANAGACCCTCTGCTTGGACACCTCTGGACATTCCCAACCTCCTGGACACCGCTGGACATTCCAGAGCATTCCCAATCTCCTACTTGAACACCTCAGGACATTCCAGAACATTCCCAACTTCCCACCTAGACACCTCAGGACATTCCTGGATATTCCAGATCCCCTGGACACCTCAGGACATTCCAGAACATTCCCAACCTCCCACCTGCCCCCCNTTCCCAGCCTCCCACCTGGACACCTCAGAATATTCCAGACCTGCTTGGACACCCCTGGACATCCCAGATCCTCTGCTCGGACACCTCAAGACATTCCAGAACTTTCCAGACCCCCTGGACACCCCAGGACATTCCAGAACATTCCCAGTTTCCCACCTGGACACCTCAAGTCATTCCAGAACATTCCCAATCTCCTACTTGGACACCCCAGGACATTCCAGAACATTCACAGCTTCCCACCTGGACACCTCAGGACATTCCAGAGCTTTCCAGACCACCTGGACGTCTCAGGANACTTCCCACCTAGACACCTCAGGACATTCCTGGATATTCCAGATCCCCTGGACACCTCAGGACATTCCAGAGCTTTCCAGACCACCTGGACGTCTCAGGACATTCCAGAGCTTTCCAGACCACCTGGACGTCTCAGGACATTCCAGAGCTTTCCAGACCACCTGGACGTCTCAGGACATTCCAGAGCTTTCCAGACCACCTGGACGTCTCAGGACATTCCAGAGCTTTCCAGACCACCTGGACGTCTCAGGACATTCCAGAGCTTTCCAGACCACCTGGACGTCTCAGGACATTCCAGAGCTTTCCAGACCACCTGGACGTCTCAGGACATTCCAGAACATTCCCAGTTTCCCACCTGGACACCTCAGGACATTCCAGAGCTTTCCAGACCACCTGGACGTCTCAGGACATTCCAGGACATTCCCGACCTCCTGGACACCTCGGGGCATTCCCGACCTCCTGCACCCACAATCCGAGTGGGAGAACCAGGAATTGGGATCCCATCGCCCCACAGGACACTTGGGAAAGGAAAGGGAAGGAGAAAAGAGGAGGAAAGACCCCAAAAACTCCTCATTTCCCACAACCCCATTCCCTGCAAAACTTCCCCATTCCCATGGAATTCCAGAATATCCCTGGAAAACCCCCCCAGGATCTCCAAGTCCAACTCCTGGCCCTGCACAAAATGATCCCAACATTCCCAGCACGGACCTGAGGGCATTGTCCCAACTTCTCCGGAGCTCTGGGAACTGCTGGCGTCATCCAAACTTTTCCCGAGCTCTGGAATGCCGAGTGCTGGGAGCAATTCCAGGGGTTTTTGGGAATTGCAGCTCCCTGGAGCAGCTCTGCCACCCACGAGGAGCTTTCCCAGGATTTTCTAGGTGTGGGAAATTTAACCCCTCCTCCCCGGCTCAGGTGCGGGTGATAAAAACCGGGATGTGCCGAAGGAAAAGGCCCCTTATTCCCAGAAAACCTGGGGGGAGATTTGCACCTGGGAATTCCAGCACCTCCAGGGAATTCCAAGGGTTCGGAATGAGCAAACCCAGCGGAGATGGGATCCTCAAAGAGGGGCGGAGACAATTCCAGGAGGGCTGGAAAACTTCCCAGGATTTTCAAATCCCGCCTGGAGGCTCCTGGGCAAAATATGGAATTCCATAACCTGAGCTTCATGGAATTCCTGACCTCGGGAATGCCGGGATGGAGCTGGACTTGGGGCAGGAAAACCAAAGATCCCAAAGGATTGCCATGCTGATGATCCCAAGGGATTCCCATCCCGGTGATCCCAAGGAATTCCCACCCCGGTGATCCCAAGGAATTCCCATCTCCAGCAGAGTTTGTTATGGAAGAGCCGGTGGGACATTGGCCAGAGATCCTGAGGTCCAGAGGCACCTCTGGGATGGCCCTCGGCCAGCTCGGTGTCCCCAGTGCCACCAGACACAGCCTATGCGTCCCCAGTGCCACCAACCACTGCCAGCTCAGTGTCCCCAGTGCCACTGACCACAGACTCGGTGTCCCCAGTGCCACCGGTCCCTGCCAGGCCCTCTGTCCTCAGTGCCACTGACCACAGGCCCTGTGTCCTCATTGTCACCAGAAACAGCCTATGAGGCCCCAGTGCCGCCAACCACTGCCAGCTCTGTGTCCCCAGTGCCACTGACCCCAGACTCGGTGCCCCCAGTGCCACCGGTCCCTGCCAGGCCCTCTGTCCTCAGTGCCACTGACCACAGACTCGGTGTCCCCAGTGCCACCAGACACAGCCTATGAGTCCCCAGTGCCACCGGTCTCTGCCAGCTCAGTGTCCCCAGTGCCACCAGACACAGCCTATGAGTCCCCAGTGCCACCAGCCTCAGCCAGCTCAGTGTCCCCAGTGCCACCAGACACAGCCTATGCGTCCCCAGTGCCACCGGTCTCTGCCAGCTCAGTGTCCCCAGTGCCACCAGACACAGCCTATGAGTCCCCAGTGCCACCGGTCTCTGCCAGCTCAGTGTCCCCAGTGCCACCAGACACAGCCTATGAGTCCCCAGTGCCACCGGTCTCTGCCAGCTCAGTGTCCCCAGTGCCACCAGACACAGCCTATGAGTCCCCAGTGCCACCGGTCTCTGCCAGCTCAGTGTCCCCAGTGCCACCAGACACAGCCTATGAGTCCCCAGTGCCACCGGTCTCTGCCAGCTCAGTGTCCCCAGTGCCACCAGACACAGCCTATGAGTCCCCAGTGCCACCGGTCTCTGCCAGCTCAGTGTCCCCAGTGCCACCAGACACAGCCTATGAGTCCCCAGTGCCACCGGTCTCTGCCAGCTCAGTGTCCCCAGTGCCACCAGACACAGCCTATGAGTCCCCAGTGCCACCGGTCTCTGCCAGCTCAGTGTCCCCAGTGCCACCAGACACAGCCTATGAGTCCCCAGTGCCACCGGTCTCTGCCAGCTCAGTGTCCCCAGTGCCACCAGACACAGCCTATGAGTCCCCAGTGCCACCGGTCTCTGCCAGCTCAGTGTCCCCAGTGCCACCAGACACAGCCTATGAGTCCCCAGTGCCACCGGTCTCTGCCAGCTCAGTGTCCCCAGTGCCACTGACCCCAGACTCAGTGTCCCCAGTGCCACCGGTCCCTGCCAGCCCCTCTGTCCCCTGCCACCACCCCGGTGTCCCCGAGGGGACCCCACGCCAGGCCCCAAAAGAGAATTTTTCCTGTCCAAGGGGCTCTGACTGCCCTGGTCCCCTCTGTCACCTCTTTGTCACCTCCAGCCCCAAGGCAGTACCCGCTCCGCTAATGAGGGCTGTTAATTAGGCCCCATCACCGCAGCCCTCCAGCTTGTCCTGCTTTCCATTCCCTACAAATCCCCAGTTCCAGGAAATTCCCGGCTCCTGGATCCCTGTGCCCTGTGCTCACCAGGGCTGTGCCCTCCTGGGGTCACTCTGGGGTCACTCCCGTATTCCCGGGGTCACTCCGGGATTTCTGTGGGTCACTCCAGCACATCCCACCAATGGCACTGGCACATGACCCCCCATTCCAGTGTCCATCATTCCCATTCCAGTGTCCACCATTCCCATTCCAGTGTCCACCATTCCCATTCCAGTGTCCATCACCCTCACACCATTCCAGTGTCCACCACACCGCCACTGTCCAGCCCAGGGGAGCGCCAGCACCCTGGACACGAGTGACCATCACACACCAGCGCCATGGTCCCACAGCCTGGCCCCGGTCCTGGTACCAATCCTAGTCCTGGAGCTGATCCCAATCCTCGTCCCAATCCCAGTCCTGGAGCTGCTCCCGGTTCCAGGCTGGCTCTGGAGCCACCCCCACTGCCCATTCCCAGCCCGGTCCCGGTCCCAGTCCCGTTCCCAGCCCGGTCCCAGCCCGGTCCCAATCCCGGTCCTGGTCCCAGTCCCGTTCCCAGCCCGGTCCCAATCCCGGTCCTGGTCCCAGTCCCGTTCCCAGCCCGTTCCCAGCCCGGTCCCNCACCCCCACTGCCCATTCCCAGCCCGGTCCCGGTCCCAGTCCCGTTCCCAGCCCGGTCCCGGTGGGTGCGGAGCCCCGGAGCGGGGAGCGGCCCCGCGCTGCGGCCGCACCGTTGCACCCCGGGATGGCAGCGCTGCCACCGGGCTCTGCGGGGAGCGGAGGGGACACCGGGACGGGGACACCGGGGAACCGGGGCACCGAGGAGTGGGGCGGTGGGGACCGCCG
>VXAX01003413.1:0-10000 GCA_013399835.1 Leptocoma aspasia
GTCCCTCCCAACCCAGGCCATTCAGTGACTGGGGGCTGTTAGGGCTGGACATGATGTGCTGATGGCGTTGGCAGCACGTCCTGGCACGGGCGAGCACACGGGAGCTGCTGCACCCACGGCCAGCTGTTCACCCTGTCACCCCTCTGCACCACTCCAGCCAGATGCTCTGCCTCCCGCTCAGCACTGAGGTCTACAGGGCTCTCTCTCAGGAGATGGGAAGAGAAAAATCAGTGTCAAGTATGCTACTCATCCTGCAGAGCTGCTGGACCAGGGAAGGGCCGAAATCAGCTGGCTGGAGGGACACCATCCCATTCCTGTCAATCAGATGGTGAAGGAAAACTACATGGGCTTTTCACTCACCCACAATGTCTTTCAGTTAAAAAGACCAAATGTGATACAGCTCCTCCTCAAGCCCCTTTGATATTTAGGGAGTGATAAATTAAGTTTTGTTTCAGCTGAGACCTAGCACGGCTCCACATGTCAGTTTGCTTCAGAAGTAGGCAGCATTTCTATGTTTTTGAGTTAGAAATCTCTGTTTATAATAAAACAAACATACAGCTTCAGGAGTATAATATCCTTTGAGTGGAGTGGTTTCAAAGAGTTTTACAACCCATCTGGAAGACTGACTCTAACTATTAGGCCTGTTCTTGGAGGCAATGCCTTATTCACACAGATAGTAGTATGGTTCTGGCATTGCAAGCCAGAGGAATGAAACTTTGGAAAGCCAGGCCTGCTGCACCATAAAACAGAGACATGGAGTTCACTGAGTCAGTGAAAAGGAGCAGTTAAAAAACCCCCAAGTTTAGTTTTCTTTGTATAAAAAGTTCTGCCTGCTGGGAATGAGTCTGCCTTTCTCAGCACCAGCTCGCCTTTTGGAAGAGCATAAGTCATCTGTACTACAGAGCAATTAATTCTAATTTCTTGTGCATGTCTCTCTTTGTTGCTGTTGCCATTAACAGATATTAAGACTATAAGTTAATGTATAATGATTTGAGTTAATGTCTAATTGTTAGGTATATAATTAAAAGTTTGTACAAGTATTTTGCAAGTACTGTCAATGAAATGAGAGCTTTTATGTCAAAAGTGTCAAAAAAGTAGCTTAGCAGAGTTGGTCACATAAGTACACCATTCGAATGTGTAAAGCTCAAGCAGCTGTGTCCAGGAACAGGCTTTTAAAAAAAAGAACAACCTCTTCTCCCAGAACACACAATTAACCCCATGGAAGAGTCCATCATCATCACATCAACAGAATGTGGCACAAGGATGCCAGGACCAAAACTACAGCTCAGGTACCCACATATACATGTGATGTATATAAATATGTATGTGTGTACAGTAAATTCTGTCTCTCTAGGTACATTTATGCAGATAGACAGACACAGTCCATATATATTATGGTGAGACCCAGCACCTGATTTATCACTACCTGGCAATTTACCTGATCACCTCCTCACCATCCCTGATGTAACTTAAGCTGCTCAGCTCGTGCCCTGTACATGCACAGCCTTCAGCCCCCAGTGAGCTCTGCATGGGAGATCTGATGGGGCTCTTTGATTAGAACATCTGACCAGGATGCATGTAAATTAGTGAGGTCAAAGAAATACCCTTAAAATTAAATTTAAAATGAAATTCCAGTTCGTAAGTAGAGAGACATGGTCAGTAGAACTCTTTAGTAGGTATTGAATCTAAAAACACATTATCCTACATATACTGGTGGACTGCTCAGGTGCTGGTGTGCTCCCCTGACATGGAGGCAAGTGGTGGCAAGTGTTTGTTTTTCTGCACCAACAGGGACTTTCATTCTCTTCTCAATGTATGCTGCCTCTTGCTTTCAAATTCTGCTTTTTTGTCTTGTTTGTTACAGCAATAAACTTTGCATTTCTGAGCAGGGCACCTGATTTCTGCACTTCTGTCTCACTGAGCCTGAGCCCTCAGCCATGGCCGTGTCCTGCCCTGAGTGCTGCAGACCTGGTGGGCTGTGCTCCTTTGTGCTTCATCCTCAGGAGGGGCTGATGCTGGGGTGCCACCAGAAGCTTCTGTGGTTTGAATTTTGCATGACAAATTAGTCTAACACTGACCACTTGAAAGCAGAAGTCCTCCTTTAATACACTATTCCCTTAACTTTTTGAGCAAGCAAAATTAAGAAACGTTCCTCGTCCTGTGCTTCCTTTTCACACTGATAAAAGCTTCCCAGACCCAGACCAGTTAACAGCCACACACTCTTCTTCTCCTTAGTACACCAACAAAAAGGCAAATTACAATTTTTACTTTACTTCCTAGAATTCCAGTGAGTCAAATGTGTTTTGCACAGTTAAATTAGCAGCAAATCTTGAAATACAAATCTATATATTGACCAGATGAGCTGCAGGTTATCTGCTGAGGAGGAAAAGCCTCCCCAGGGTGTGCTGTGCAGTGATGGCACAGTGTGCAGGGACACCTGGGTGACAGAAGGGACATGGGTGCCATGGGCAGGCAGCTGCCTGGACCCTGCCTGCAGCACCCATGGCCTGGGCAGAGCCACTTAAAATAATGTCAGTGATTTGTATTGACTGGAGTTTGGGAAGAAATTTTATCCCAATACTTTGAAAGCAGAGACAGCTGTGAGTAGCTGTTAAATAGACACAAACTAGAGCTCAGTCCAAAATATGCATGTTCAACATAGTGCCTTAGATATAAGTTGTGCTACAAGACCACAAAAATGAAGAAACCAAAACATATTAATTATTTGAAATAGAAACACTCCCTTTTTAAAGGCAGGCACCCTTTTTAGATGTCTTGAGTGTCACATTGATTTTTTAAATCTCTGAAGTCCCTTTATCTCAATGCACTTATTTTATGAGAATTACATTTTGACACATGGTTCTGGTTTATCATGTAATGCTTCAATAAGTAAATGCAAATTATCACTAATGATATTTTTAATTTGAAACATGACTTGACCAAAATTAAACTTTTCAAGCAAATAAATTGAAAGAATTTTTTAAAGTTTGTCTTATTTCACAGATTAGTTTCAGTGTCTGACACACAAATTTTGAAGTTCTCATTTAATATGAGTAGGACAAATAAAAAAATCCAACAAAATCAACACCCCCATACACCCCCAGTCTTGAATTTGTCATTAAAACCACATGGATTTTAAATTCTTGTTCTTATACAGAAAATTGCATTAACAGATTTTGACCCCAAGACTAAGCCAAGTTACATGTGTTACAGGCCCAGCATCTCTGCTCTGATCCACAGAGCTGCTCCTGAATACTTAATAAATGCAGCCTACTGATGTAATAGCATCCTGCATATGTCTCATATTAAGGGTATTTTCCTAATAGTAATAGCATTATAAACCTGCCTACTTTGCTATTGAGTTACCCTATTTAAGATAATTTGCACAGAAAGACTATGCTTGAGCATGTGAGCAAGCATATCATTTTATAACACTTAACATAAAACTTAACACTTATCAAAATCAAAGCAAGCTGCCAGTTTGATTCTAGAACCAGTATTTTTCCATTAAAAAAAAAATCAGTTGTGTTCCTTGAATAATTTATTATCTGTATTTTTGTTTTATTTTCCACATGGAATTGATGAAGAAAAAGTACTTTTTTTCCTAAAGAAAGTTTGGAAGAGCGAAAATTCACACATGGAAAACAAATGAGCATCGGGAAGCACTCCTCATAGCTAATGGCTACTTGGTATGTCGCCAGAATTCATATGGATCTTTAAAATCAAGTAAATTATGCCCGCAGTGATAGCTCCCTTTGCTGGAGTCCCACAACAACCACCAAATGGTGGAGCGAAGCTGAACTGCCAAGTTTCATTTTTCACCTCCTGATTCCTTTCAATTAAGTAGATTTGTTTGCTGCAGAAAGGCCTATGCATATTTTATGGTCCCAGCCCCTCTCTCAGGTGCGCTCGCAGCCGCCGTGCCCAGGCACGCGTGTCCTCATGCCAGCCCCATGCCCAGTCCCACTCCCTCTCCCACTCCCACTCCCACTCCCATTCCCACTCCCTCTCCCTCTCCCACTCCCACTCCCACTCCCATTCCCACTCCCACTCCCACTCCCATTCCCTCTCCCATTCCCACTCCCACTCCCACTCCTGTCCTGCCTGCGCTGGGCAGTGGCTCCTGGAGGCACGGCTGATCCCTGCCACGGTGTTGAGGCAAAATTCAGAAAGGAATGGCAGGAGAGAGAGCACTCAGACCTGTGCATCTTCTTTGAACAGCGTGCTAAAGGAAAATGGAGAGAATGCCAGTTTTCACAGGAATGTATAAAGAGAAGGAGTTACTCTCCTGCTCTGCTCTTGTGATAAGAGATCACACACTTTAAATGCCTTATTGAACTCAAGGTTAAGGAACCTGCCACTCATCACACAACAGATTAATAATTGGTGAATTATGTGCTAGAAAAATTAGGATGGATTACACAAATATCTGTTAAGGCTATGATAAATATTTATAAACAGTCTTCCTTGCAGAACATGTCTCTGTCATTCATTTCACTGCAATGAAAAACCTCGAACAATGGAACTAATGACTACATTGTTCCAAAGTTAAGTAGTATATCTAATAAGGAAAATAATCAAATGAGCCAAATTCTTTATGAACACAACAGTGAAGCAATTAAAATAAATGTGATTTTCCAGATCAAAACTTCTGGCTGTTAATTGCTATATGGCACCTATCCTAGTCATATGAGTTTCCCTTGCAGCTGTTTTTATTTCATGATACATTTTGAAATCCCACGAGCCTAGTCCTGGGATTTGCCATACAGACAGTTAGCCTGAAAACCAGGATGCTTATCAAGTGTTTATAATCTGAGTAGATGAACTCTCAAGACAGACCTCTGAGAACAAGCACTTTCTTGCCATTTGCATTTTGTTTACAATGTGTTTCCAATGGAGATAATTTATTGATGCACACTTGTGGGGCTGGAGCACGTGGGTTCTCTGCCATATGCAGGCAAGCAGAGGATGAGGCATGGGGAGCAGGAGGTGCTCCTGCCTCCCCTGCTCTTGGGGCTGAAGCCACCACAGACAATATGGTATGGGGGCTATGATGCACTAAATACAGACACAATTCTCTCTATCTGATGGCTTCTCTTGGGTTTTATTTTTTTTGCAATGGGACAGGAGGGCTGCAGCCTCTGCAGGGGCAATGGGCCTATTTAACACAAAACACAGGACCCCTGAGCTGCAGTACATGTGGAAACCTGGTAGAGTCCAGCCAGCTTATTCAAAGCTGTGTTTCAGTATCTGTGGGTTATTAATGAGATTAAAGAACTCAGTTACAGGGAATGACAAATGCAGTTTGTCCAACATTAAGCAGATATTGGCATCCTAAGGTGCAACTCAGGAGTCAATGAGCTCAGCTATTGAACAAGGTAAAGCCATGAGCAATATGATATTGATTAGACAATGGGTATTGCCTTTACCCACGTAGTTTTATTGGGTGAAGCTCCATGCAATGTGCTTTTATTTGGGAAACTTAAGGAAAATAATTTAAAATGTTGCAAGGAGAGCCTAGCAGCCTTTGTGCTTTTCTTTTTAAAGGCTACAGATGTCTTGTCTTCTTTCCTTAAAACTGCATGTACTCCATCCCCACCTTCCAAAAGATCAAGGGTAATAATAATAACAATAATAATACAGTATTCTGGAATTTTTCTACATGCCTCGAGAGAACTTTAATATTTTCCAGGAAGTGTTTTCTGACAACAGCTGCCTCTTCTACTGTTCCTTTTACCCTACTTGCATTGCCAGTGTTGCTGGGGCCAAGTTAAAATGGTGTCTTTAAATGTGAGGCCTTTGCTGTAGAAAACACTTTTGCTAAACAAAACCACGTAGCATTCAGCTATCCTTCACAGTCTGCAATTTCCCCTGCTCTGTGCAATTCCTGCTTTCCCCTTGCCATTTCCAGGTAGTGTTTAGTTTTTTAGCCAGCATTTAGTTTTGCTTTGCAGATAATAGGAGTTGGTTAAACATTGAGTTTTAACTCAAGTTAGTCTCACTTCAAACTATGGTGCTGGACAGTGTGTATGGGTCCGGCTGTTTCCTGCGGGACTTTTGGGTCTTGTCTCCCAACCTGGCTGGGCAATACCCAGGGCTCTCCCACCTCTCAGGGATATTCCTAGCTCAGGATCCCAGGTAGCCTCAAACCCAACTAAAACACTTCTATCATGGAGGCCAATGGGATACTTCAGTTATTAATCTTTACATTCTTCTTCCTTCTGGAAGGAAGGAGAACTGACTCAATGAGCTCACCCACAACTCTCTGGGGGAAGGGAAGGCAGGGATACAGCATCCCTGGAGAAAATGTCCTCTTTTGCTCTTTTTCCCATCATTTGCATACCCTTTCTCTGAGGGCTTTTATTTTTCTTTTTATTTTTTTTCTTTTAATCCCACAGCACTATCATGTTTGCCAGCCCCAACATCACGTTCCTCTCTTTCATCAGAAGACTGACTCATAGCATCTTTCAATTTGGACTCAGTTTTTTTTTCCTGTGGGACTTTGGCCCAAATAACACAACACACAAAGCATCTGCCCAGACTTGACACGCAGCGAGGCATCGCCCAGCATGGGGGTGAACCAAGACCCATATTTTCACCATCTTTTTGCCCCCAGGAATTTTTCTGTACTGAGACTATCGTACCTGAGTTTATGTGTGGCAGCTTAGCATTTCCCCTCCCTCCACAGGTGACTGCTGCTTTTTCACTCTCTCGGCTTCTGAGCATGGAACTGTTAATTCTTTTTATCCAGCCTGATCCATGCCCAATTCTCTGGCCCTGCTGCCAGCTCTGGTTCCCGTTTGTAAGGCTGCTTCTCACAGCTACTGCTGCTCCCTCTGCTCTTGAACTTGATGCTTTCCACCTCCAGGCTCTGAAGGAGAGGCATGAGGCAGGATGTGTGGAGTGCCTGGAGGAGTGGGTGAATGGTTTCTGGACCCACATTCAGAGCAGCTTCTCCATCTGCACCACGTCCCGGGAATACAAAATGGCACCGAGCTGTACTTCTGCTCATTAGATGTGGGCAAACTTGGCTACAGCACAAGTGCAAAAGCTCATCTTTCTTCAGCTGCTAGTAATTCATGCTTGAGCAAGAACATTATTT
This sequence comes from Leptocoma aspasia, assembly GCA_013399835.1. Classification (NCBI taxonomy): domain Eukaryota; kingdom Metazoa; phylum Chordata; class Aves; order Passeriformes; family Nectariniidae; genus Leptocoma; species Leptocoma aspasia. Next base: position 7,103 of record VXAX01003413.1, read on the forward strand.
GGGGCTTAAGTCAGATTCCTCTAAGTAGGTCACAATTCTTCTTCTAGACACAAATTCCTACCTCTGACTTCTCAGAAACATGGATTCTCAGTCTCTCCTGATTTGTGTAACACCTCAGGTGCCCTCTTATCATATTTATCAGCTCATCAAATAAATCCACAAAACAGTTACTAACTTGCTGCCTGATAGGGTTCAGACTTGGAAAAGTTCCTCTGCCTTGGTTGGCAGCCATTTCTCTGGCTCATTTGCATGGCTGATTTTTCCCATTTTAATGATGCTTTACTGTTATCCCTGTAGCCAGGTAAAAGGGTGTAACCTGCATCTCCTATGGTCAGTGCATCAATGAGAGGGCAAGAGGCTGCAGAGAGGGCCAGGAAGTTCCAGTCCATAGGAGGCTTACTCTCTGAAACAGATGCAATGTAGTCAATGCTATAAAACAGAATTAATTTTAGCAGTATAGAGATTGATTCCCAAAATCATGACAGCATGTGTTAGACATTAGTCTTATTCTTTTGTACAGCACTATGAGGGGCTTGGACACACCCAATGTTACAAGGAGGGAGGTAAAATAATGCAGTGAGATACTGACTAGAGTAGAAGACACTACAGCACAACACAATATAACACAGTACAAGGATGGCATACTTTGTACAAGGACTGTCAGGGTATGGATTTAAGACATTTCTGCAGAACAATTCTGCAGAGACCTTGCCCTGCTGTTGTTGAAAATCATAGTGATTTTCTTGTTTCAAGTTAAAAGACAGATAGAGAGGAAGAGAGATGTTTTAGCAGAGAGGTTTTAGCCCCTTCAATAGAAGATAAATCTCACCTTTAAAAATAATAGCAGGAAGTATGAACCATTCAAACACTGGATGTCGCACTAGAGAGATGTGGAGGTAGAGACTTGCAGGTAAATATGTTTTTTACCTAAGTTGTCTGGCCAGGGGAAAATATCCAGGGGTGGAGAGCTCTCATTACAAGACATATGTTTGGACATTTATCTGCACCATGGTCCCAGATGTTTTTTTTATTCTTGGATTGCCACCTTGGTGTGCAGTGGGTAAAATGCTGGCACTGGATCACAGACTTGTTTCTGTGGTCACCTTTGTGTCACTGAAATGCACTGGAATGCCATTTTACAATGGAATACAGGATGCCTACTGGATTTTATGTTTTATTTTTTGTTTCTGTGAAGTTAATTTTCGCTTCCTCTTCTGAAAACAAACAAAATGCTAAATGTCTAATAGAATAGACTGTTGGAAAAGCCGAATGGGAAGACTGAGCACGTGAACTTCTGTGAAGCAAATGCCTTTGTTTCCAAACAGTCTACTGATAGAAAATATTTGACATTTTCCTTCCACAGGGGTGTTAACAATTATAATTTGCTAGTACATACATTGTGAGTACTTTCAGATTTTGAACAGAACATCTGTTGGTCAAAGATGAAAAAAACTTTGAAAAAAAATAATCTATTTTTCCAGGGTTATGAATCTAACAGCATCACAAATTATCTCTAGGAAAACATTTCAAAAGCCTGAACTTGCACTTATGGAAAAAGGAACACAGATAGAGGAAACAGATAAATATGCGTTGTGTTAGTAGGCTTTGTTTTCTGAAATGATATATTGTTCCGGAGAAGCAGTTAACAAACAAATTACTGTCTGTGTCCAATACAGCCAGATCTTTGGTTCCACCGAACAGATGTTGAGGTGAAGCAGATTAAAGCTTAATTCACAATAGGGCTGTACCACAGGAAAGGTGCCCTAAGTTTATCTATTGTTAAATAATATAATTTATCGTCTTAGAGGGCTACAGAGCAATTTCTGTTCCTTTTCTACTTTTTGAACAAAGATTTATAACATAGATAATCCCCAATTTTAGATATTTGCTGCAGGTTATATTTGAAAGAATTTCCCAAAAGACTGATAACCCCTTTTTTCCCTTTAACCACAGTCGAACCAACGAACTAATATGATGCCTGCTTCAAATAAATGTATTTGCTGCCTCTGTGCATGATAAGTTTTCATTTAGTCTATGATCAGCTGACAGTATGCAAGTTTGCAGATACCAGTAATTGAATACAGATAACCTTGGTTGTTGACCTATGCAGAGCCATGACTGTCTAGTTTCCATTGTTTCTGTTTTTGCTAGTTGACACAAAACTGATGTGGGCTGAATTTATATATTAGCCCTCCATTATAGTGGGAATTGCTTATCGTTATGGATGGATATTGCAAGAAGTTTCTATTTATTTAACCTAATAAGAAGGCAAAAAGGAATGTGATTGGGCCAGCTTGGGAACAAATTTAACCCTTAGCAACCTGGCTAGTTTCTGCACAGATAGCAGGGCATGGAAAGGACATCTGTCTTGTTTTTATTTTTTTACAAATTGATTTTCTTTTCCGTTGGAGGGATTATTTTTTTTCTAGCAAACAATGCCATGAAATATTGAAAAACTGTTTGAAATTGAGGGTTGTGAAGGAGCCAAGCAGTGCTGGATATCCAAATCCTCTTGGCTTCTGATAGCAGTAGACAGCTAATTCTCCTAGACTTTGTTGAGTGCCCAGTCTGAAAAGACTAAAAGGTAGAGTTTGCCAAGGGATGAAGAGGACAGTGGCACCCTGTGAGAGCTGCCTGCTAAACATGGCATGGGCTTCAAATCACACACCAGAAGCTGCTCCTCTGCAGGTTGGTGCTGTCTCCTCCTTGTGTACATTGCAGCCAGGATGAGACTCCTTTGGTTGTTTGCAAGGGTTGTGATGAGCTTGGTTTGCATTTCACCCTGGCTGTGATTAGCTGTGTTTCCAGTTACCTATGAACTTCTTTAGATCCAGAATGAGAATTCAGGCTTGTAAATTCAGTGATCAGAGTAACCTGCTGATTTGGAAGGTACATTGC
>VXAX01003413.1:15000-55000 GCA_013399835.1 Leptocoma aspasia
TCCTCTACAACAACTCACTAGCAGAGCTGCACCAAAGGGAGCAGCAGTGGGGAGGCTCTGCCCTGTTCCTGGGACCCACAGCCAAGCCCAGGGGCTGATGCAGCCGTGCAGGGCAGCTGGGGGGTGCAGGGGCACGAGCTCCAGGGCAGTTCTGGCACATGGAAAGGGTTCAACAAGCTCAGTGTGCTCAGCCAGGGGTTATTCTGCTATAGAAAACAGGCCTCTTAGTTACATTTAGTGTTTCCCTACTTTCCTGTGTAAAGATAGTACATAACTGTGGTGTGAGGTCACCTGGGGCCCAGAGGTCAGAGCTCAAGGGCTCGACAAATGAAAGGTTAGAGCTCATGTTTTGGGCAACAACACATAGGAACCAATAAACCAACATCAAATCCCACCCCTCAGTTGGGTTTTGGTCCACCTCTGATGCACTGATCCATAAGAAATCCCTACTCTGCAGTGCTACAATTGTAAATAGTCAAGATACAGAATATTAAATAGTGATAGCCTTCTGTGAAGGCACACTAACCCACTATCATTACAGAAAACAAATGTGCAATGTACCAGCCTTATGAAAACAAACACTTTGGGTGGATGTTATATTTTTCTAGTAGATAGAAAAACAAAAATGCAGTTTGCAGGTGAAGAAAATTAGTCACATGATCAGCTGGATGGAAAGAGAGACACAGAGAAACAGAGAAAGTGCATGTAAAATAGGAAAATATATAGAAGAATATTTTACCTTTATTTTGAAGAGACATTGCTGTTTTAAAATTACTTAATATTTGTAATTATCCCTCAGCCTGTATAGATCTCTATAGATATGCATGTATCACTCCTGTGCATGCATCTGAACAAGCTGAACCACAGCTCGATGTTTCTCCTCAAGGTGAGGTGAGAAAGAGGTGGGTACAAGGTGCCTGGGGCAGAGCTGTGGGCAGTTCCAGTGCCTCAGCCTGAATGGCTCATGAGATGCTCCAGACAGGGCCTGGTGGACCAGTGGGGAGTTGCCCAGTGGGTCTCTCCCGCTGCAGCTCCCCTGTGTGCTGGGCAGGCCATTGCCCTTCTAAGTGAGCACCTGTGCTCTGTGTCTAAGAATGATGGCAAGGGGGAGGATGAAGAGGAGAAGGGGTGTGGAAAAGATGCAACATGTCCAGTCTAGAGATCAAATTTTGGGCAACCTTCAGCCCTTACCTCCTAATTCTACATCCTGTCTTTCCTTGCACCTCGTTACTCACAGGGCTGTCAAATCTGGACTCCAGCCTGCTAGATTAAGGACTGCAAGTTTATTTAAAAGGAAACAAAACAAAAACACACCAGTTTTCCTCATTACTGGCAGCCATCATGATGGCTCTCTGCAGGACCACACAGGGAGCAAAGGCAGTGGCATGCTGACAATTAGCTGGCCCGTCAGCACGAGCTTGGAGCACTGCAGGGTTTGGATGCTGCAGAGCATTTTCCAGTGCTAACAAGGAGCTGGGCTGTCTTTGCTGATGCACAGTTTTATAGTGTGCCACTCTGCCCCAAATCCTCCTGCAGCCAAGCCCTGTTCCAGGGTCACTGCCTGCCTGGGGGTGTGCAGCCCCCCAGTTCTGTGGGGACTCCAGGGAGAGGAGGTGGTGCCCAGGGGTGTGTGTTGGTACCTGCTGGTACCTGCTGGGCTGCTCACCTGCAACGTGCCAGGGGTGGGCACCCACTGCACAGTGCCTGAGGATCCAGTCAGGGCCTAAGAGAGCCACCTCCACACAGGGATGATGCCCTGAGACATCAGGGCAAGGAATCAGCCACCTGGGCTGTGGCTGAGGGTCTTGGTGAGGGAGGGATGGCCTCTGTCCAAAGGAACTGGAATAGGATTTTACTTTCCTTCTGCTTCATTGCAAAGCACAAACAGGCTCTTTTGAAGAGGTCTGGCTGCATTTTGCATTCCTTTTTTTCTAGACTTGAGTTGATGAGTATTGCCCAGAAGAACAATTACGTCCTGAACAAAAATGGGAAAATTCTTATGCATAAAATTCAGCTGAGCCATGACCCATAAAGGACCTCACACTGCTGATACTGTGTCAGGCAATCAAGTTACACAATTCAACTGTACAAAAATAACAGATGTAGTTAGTTTAGCTCACTAAAAATGCTAAACCTATGAAGGGAGATAGAACATTTAGAGTCATCTTTGAAATCAGAATGTGGTGATTGCACTGCATGTGCCCACTCAGATAAACTGCACCCTCACAATAAGAATTCCTCACATGCCAGCTTCCAGGGACTTTAGGAATGCCCCTTAGCCTGGTTGCCTGGAGAAGATGGAAGCACTGAGCAGGTTCCAGGTAAGTCAAATGACTATTTGGATGCATTACCTTGTTGAACTGTGAGAGTTTTAAACTCAGACTACACTGTTGTATCTTATTCTGTTACTAGGTAGACAATGTCATATCACTGATGAGAAGAAAGTCTGTATTTTTGACTATCTCTGCTTATGAACTGTGGAGAACTCCTAACCTCCACTCAGGGACTGAGGTCTTTAAGGTGTACAGACCCTGAGCAAAGATTAACACACACACACACACACACACACATACACACACACACACACACATTCCTGTGTATAAATACATTTAAAAATCTGTCAACACACAGCTGAACCTGTCTGCAAGGACGAGGCAGATCTAGGCACCTACCTCTGGTTGATACTGAACACAAAATGTGGCTTTACATGTGCACATAAAGCAAAGTGCAATTTGTCTCAGGGAAGTCTTGAGCCTTTCCCCGATGTGGTTCAAGCCCAGCTCGCTGGCTGGCTGGGCTGCTCAGGCTCTTGCATGGCTTCAGGCTTTCATTCCAAGAGCACTTCTGGTGCCAGAGGGTTTTGGCAACAGTTATAATGTGAATGATTACTTCCATTGAGGAAACAGTGATAACAGTGATGGGAAGGTGTGTGTGGTGTAAACCACAGCTTGCTGAGGGCATTAGAGCATGGGGGTATGCAAGGACAAGCTCTAGGTGCTGCTGAGGAGGAAGCTGCTCTGCAAATGAAAGAATGGCATGTTAGTAGGGGAGTGAATACGTTAAACAGAGTTTAACCCCTGAGCAGCCCTGTGAATAAAATGTTTCCAGACTTGGCCTGAGCTAGGTGTTCACTCAGCTAATGAAAACACTATACCCCTCTGTCAAACCAACCTGGTGTGTTCACCAGGCATGGCTGTGAAAGGAGATATATATTTGTCAGATACTTCTGTTGCCATGTTGCCTAATACTAATGTGGACATTATAAACCCAAGCAGTATTTAAGTTGCTGTGAACTTAAATTTTATTTTCTTACTCAGCTGCCCAAGCCAGTTTACATGCTGATCAGCATCTGCTGCAGGCTGGGAATAATCTGGCCCCAGCTCCTTGGGCAGGGAAGTAAATCCTTACTGACATCAATGAACTGAAAAATTCTGATGTCTGGCAGTGACAAAGGGAATAGTGAATGAAAGCAGTATTTCCTTATATTGATCTACCTTTCCTGCTCATCTACTAATAACATTGGCTGTTTACCCCCTCTAATAAGCTGTGATAGGTGCTTTCACTGGCATTAGCTTTCCAGTTCTCCCAGTATGCAGGAAACAGGGAGCCCCCAAATAAAGGAGCTGGCTAGAACCACATAAAATTAAGCATGTTAATATTTTAAAGTTTGCAATTCAACCACTTGTGTGATTGATTGCATTTTTAGATCTTGATTTTACTCCCAAGACTTTTTCTCCATATGATATTTAAAGACCCTTGAACCCAGTTTACCAGACAGTGGAACACATGGGAAGGGAACCCTTCTATAGCCATTTTCTGGGTTTTTGGAGATTCCTCTACATGGGGAACTCAGGGAGACACCATTATCTTTATCTCACCTCTGTATTCCTTATCATTTGAAGGGCGTTGGATTTTAATCTGCTTTTTACATTTCTGCTTTAACTGGTATTTCTCAGGGTTGTGTTGTGTATCATTGAGGGTAGTAATGTGTGCCCATTTTATCCCAAAAGTAAATGCTATTTGTTAAGTTACCACTAGAGATTTGGCACATTTTAAAGATATGGGACTGCTTCTGAGTAGCACCTACATACAGGATGATTCCACAGCCTGAAGAAAGCACAGATGACAAAAAGGGAGTACAGCAAAGGTTTATAAGATCAAGAGTGTCATGGAAATAATTATTTGGAACAAGAATGTAAGAACTCAGTGCATGGTCACATAACATGGAGTGAAATTGTGGAATTAAATGCCCTTGGATGTTGTGGATATCAAAACTTTACAGGGCCTTAAAAACTGATTATGCAAAGTCATGGATGGGGAGGTGAGGGAAAATCTGTCAGACACTGTAAAAAATAATCAGGGTACTAGCCCTGGCTCAGTAAATTGGAGCTGCTGGGTGCAGGAAGCTGGAAAGTTGTGCTATAGAAGGAGCAGCACCTAGACACCCTTTTCTGGTCTCTTTCATAAGTGTCTGCTGTTGGTGAAGAAGGAGCAATACCTTCCCTAGACAGGACAATTGCTCTAGTCCCATGTATAGTGTAGCTCAGGTTCAGTTAAAAAAAAAAGCAAAAACAAAAAACCAAAAAAATCCAAACCCAAAAAACAAACAAACAAACAAAAACAAACAAAAACACCCAACAAACCAAAACAATTAAACCCCAGAGAAACACAGACACACATACCTTATTAACAGCTTGGGTGCCTGCTCCCCTGACAAGATGTGTGTCTCTCCTGAGGACTGGGAAGCTGATGTTAAGCACACCTTGACAGGGAGCTGTATTAAGCTGTTCAGCAGGGATCCTTAATGCTCATAACAAGACAAGTTGGTCTTTGCTGAAGGAGAAACCAGCACAACAAGTTAGAGGACATTTTTTTTGGAAGATTCTAGGTTTCAGTTTCTTTCTGTTTGATACAAATTAGAAAAGAAATAGTTCTACATGTAGACTAAATCTCTAGCACTTGCAGGCTCTGTCCTCTCAGCTCACAGGCTGCAGTGTCCGGGCCACAGGCCCCTGTTAAGGTCTAGGAGAGCCAGACAGCTTGAAGCAATGATATTTTAAATACCCTCAAGAAGAACAATTGGAGCCTGCTCCTCAGACCCCACAGATGATTGAGTTCACTTAAATGAATAGTACTTAAATTATACTAGTTTTTAAGAGTTTTTGCAAACTGGTCACAGATATGCAAATTCTATGAATAGAAGTCAATTAAATCCAAAAGTGAAATACAGAACCCAGCCAGCCAAAAAAAGAGGTCACTACATAAAACCTACTCTGCCATGCTCATATTTCACCTTTTTGCATTTTGCTGGTGTAATAGGAGGGTCCTATGTGAAGGTGAGAATGTTGTTTCCTTCCTTTTCACAGAGTAAGACTTCTGTCAATAAATATGTATTAGAAAAAAGTATTTACCCTAGAGTACTTCCTCGTAGTGCTGAGGTCTGGACGTGAGTTAGAGAAGGACAGAAAGGCTACAGACACTCAAACCTGAGGCAGAATGAGAGATTGCACAGAACATAGCTGTATGCCAAGACCAGAGCTAGCAAAGACAGACTAAACCAAATGCATTTCAGATAATTCACAAAGATAAGACTACCAAGAAAAATATACACATAAGTGAAATCAGAGATTTAGGTGAATCCAAAGAAACCACCTTCAATTTATCACAGTTGCCATTCCAGTAGTTCATTGGGCTTTTCCCCCACAGTAGTTTCCCATGTTTATTTTGGCACTTGTGGGGAAAATGTCAATGAGAGAACTACTGTTAGTGTGCCCTGCTGTGTGACATTGAGTTATTCCAGTACCACGGCAGCTATTTTCCAACAGATTAACATTCAGATACTGGGGGAGTTCACTCAGTTCTTGTAAATCTGTTTAGAAATTTTATTAACTTATAACTTTTTTTTATGTGGTGGCCACCTACGAAATGAAAACAGATTGTTTACATTTTTGAAAGATAGAAGAATTTTTTTTTTTAAGTGAATAAAAATATATGCTTTTCTGGAAAGTTTAAAGTGCTAATCTCCAAAACAGTGGCACTGGGGTATTCAGCTGTTTTTTGGGAAAAAAAACAAAACAAAACAAAGCAGACAGACACGCAGACACACAAAACCCCACAAGTTAATTGTCTCCTTATTGGATTAATTTTTTTCTCATTTTTTGTTTGCATTAAGAGAAATGTGTAATCACAAAAAAAAAAAAAAAAAAAGGATGGGTGCAAAATTAAGGCACAATGTTGGCACTTGGGAGATCTGTTTTCGGTTCCTGGCTCTGTCAAACATTTCCTATGTGACCTTGTAAATGTCACTTTTGAGCATGTAAAACCATCTGGCCTGATCTAGTGAAACATGTATTTAATTTTAAGATGCAAGTAGTTCCAGTTACATCTCACACGCTTAAATTTAAAGACATGTTTACATGCTTTGCTGGTCGGGAGCCACAATGCTCAGCCCGTTGCAGGGAGAAGGATTCCCCCTCTCTTCCCTGGATGCTCAGCATCCCAGCTGCAGAGCAAGGTAAGGAATTTCTGGTCTCTTTGGCTCCAACTTCTCCAAAGCAGAGTCAGTGACTCCCTGTGCATGTACAGCAGCAGCACAGTGGGGTTTCCATTCCAAGGGCAGGAGCAATGCCTAGAACTGCAATGGGTAAAAGCTGTAAATTCAGATGCCTTCACTGTAAATAAAAATCTGCATTTAGGCACTGAAACACTGGCCTGGTTTTTCAGAGTTGCTGAGCAACCAACACTCTCATCAGGTTAAGAACCCACAAATGCTTTGTGGTTCAGAAAATTAGGTCACTTATTTGGAGGCTAAAAATTGGTTTTGAACCTCAATTTCAAGACTTGAAACTTTGCCTTTATGTCTTAAATGTACTGTAAATATCCTGTCCCTTGCCACTCTAGTTAGCCATACACTCCAACTTCATATAAAATTCAGATTCAGAAGCAAAAATACCCTCATTTAACCATTTCACTCTTTGCTAAATGTAATTGAAAAGAGTAGAATTCCACTGAGACATTTTAAATAATGTATATAATATACATATGTGTGTACACATGTTTTTAATGTACATAGTATATACAATGTTATTTTATGGCATAGCAGATGTTTCTTAATTCCCTGACACCATGCACTGGAGTGAGATTATGCCAGCCTATTTTATTATGAATAATGTGCTTGCTCTGTCATTAAGTGGGTTATTAAAGACATAAACAAAGTTTTATGCCCCGCTTTTCAACAGCTGTTGGTGGTCTACAAAGTGATAATCCTGCTTTCATCAAATATTCTTAGGCTTAAAACTAAAATGAATAGATTTCATAGGCAACCAGTTGACTCATGAGTGGGCAGATGCTAACTCTGTGACATGTCCAGTGTCACGGGAGCAGCAATGGCATTATTTCTAAGAAAAGCCCTTCGAGCACAGACTGGGAATGAGATGGCTGCTCCATACATCATTTCTTCCTCCAACCACACAGTAACTCCTGTACTAAGCAAACAAGCCTGACTGGCATTTATTTCAGCAGCAACAGCAGGGGAGGAAAAATTTAAAAGCAAATGTTTATTTTAAATAAACAAATAAACATGTCACACACACACACACACAAAAATCCAGTACATGGGACAATAGCTGGTTTTTCCCTTCCTAATGAACTATGTGGCAAAGCCACAGTTGCAAATCCTGTAACCTCATCTTTGGAGAAAATCATCTGACTGGGTTGGATAACTTCAAACAAAAGGGTAGAGGGGACAGTAAAGGTTGGGTGTCCGTGTTCCGCCACGGGCACTGTTAATTTAAACGGATGTGACCCCTACACGACAAAGCTCCAAAGGTGTGTGGGGAAGAGGGTTTATTCTTATAAACAGGACTGATGCCAGGTCAACCAGTCCCCCTTGCTTTGGACTTCCTAAAGAAAACATCTTCAGACAGCTGAGCAGAAGAGTTATGGAGAGTGCTGAGATAGGAAATATCTACAGTTCCTGATATATTATGATTGGCCCCAGGAATGAGGAAGCCGAGAGACGAAGGTAGTCCTAAAGGGTGCTAAACTGTACGGCACTAATGTACACAACAACATCCTCATACAGGCAGATGTTTAAAAAAAAAAAGGGAGGGGGATGGAAATTGTATTTAGACCACGTTGCACTCACCCTAGGGAGGAAAACTAAAAAAAGAGAGAATGTGGAACTAATTTTCAAGCTTGAGCAACTGAAAGTCTATTAAATGATTCTGTCATCAACACGAGATGAGAAAAAAAAGTAATAATTTATACAACCAATTAGGTAATTGTAGCTGCATGGGCAAATGATATTTCTTCCCTGATAACTGAACAAACATTGTTACAAGAGGAAGGTTATAAGGAAATAGCCACTTTAGTGAACTACAAGCACCAGGTCTCCTGCTTCTGTTCATATTAAAAGACAGGCATTGAGGACTGAGGGACATATATGCTCTTAATCACAAATATTTTGATTTACTTTGTTCCTTTTTTTTAGGAAGCATATTTGACTTGTTAAAAATGGGCTCAGCATCATATAAGTAGAAGCAATCTCAGCCTGATTACTGCATCATGCTAAACTCAAGTGAATTTATTTTCTAAGAGACAGCAATATAAACTGAAGGATTTACAGGACAATATGGAAACCACACTTGTTTATTGACTCTATTGTTTTCTTGATTATAAGTTGCATAAAAGGGAACAAAACAAACAGCACAAACTTGTAGTAGATACATAGAGAAAATAAATAAAGTGGGAACAGAGTGGAAGCAATGGCAAGTCGGGTTAATGTGGGGTGTAAGACTGACTTCTGGGTCATCATCATTAATACTAGAATAATGCAGTGGTCAGCCAGGGTCAGTGGAAGGACCAAGAGAGCAAACTCAAAAACACTGAAAACCCAGTGTACAGAGCACATGTGGGAATGCACAGATAGAATGGTTAAATTCCTAAGTTTCGGGGCCTTCACATTTTTATTTTCTTTTCTGTCACAGACTTCCTGTGGGATACTGGGCAAGTCACTTAATGGCTTTTACGCCTTTGTATTGTTCTATTCAAGATTATACTGGATTTTGCCTGTGGAGACCAGGCCCTTAGTGCCAGAAACCTTTCTAGAAGGGTCACTGTTGGAACAAAATTTCTTTTAAAACTTAACCTAGGAATTCACAACGTGAAATATTGACCTCAAAACTCACTACCTTTCAAATTAGGACAACTCTGTACAGATTTACTTGGCAGCGTTCTTCTAAAGCACAAGCTCAACTAAGAACTCACCTTCCTTGGGGAGAAAAAGAAAAAAAGAAAAATGCCCTGGCCAGGGCGTGAATCTCCCATGCAATGATGCACTACCCATGTGTGAGGAGGAGGGTGTAGAACAAGGCTGAGTTAAGGGCTGGGTTGTGAGAGGTGTTAAATCACTCCCTGTCAGCAGCACCACGCGTGTGCTCAGAGATCAGCACTTGCCAAGGGCTGCACTGGCAAAGAGCTCAGCTGCCTGTGATCAAGGCTGGCTTTGAGAGACTGAAACGAGAGGAGATAGAATGTGAAAAGGATTTTTGCTAGGATCAATTTTCTGTCTATCTTTTTGTGTATGCTTCCATCTATTTGAATACTTGCATGCATGTAAACAGAGCCAGTCCCCATCCCCCCCACGTCTGAAATGAAAAATAATAAAAATATATTTACATAGCTTAAACATTAGGCTATTAAAAAGCTATAGTCAGTATAACAGAGGGGAAAAAATTACAAAGAATGATTTGCATAGCAAACACATTTCACAGCTGTTTTGGACAAATGCCCTTGGTAAATATGTTTAAAGTCATGTACAACAAGAATATTTTATCACAAGTAACCATGTTTTAATAAACACTTAGTCTTTTTGTATTTCATTCTTTCTCATCATAATAATAGAAATATAACACCATATATCACTGTAAAACACATTTCCACATAAATGCTGATAAGCACAAAATATTTTTCATCATTTACATTTTAACTGTAATAATATATGGCAGGATTAAAGCTGCATCCATCATGTGTCTAACTAACCTTGCTGTAATGAATTTTTAAATGTAATGGTTTCTGTCACAAAGTAAAATCATACATAATATCTTTTGACACAGTATGCTGGTATATGCAGGGTTTTAAAATGTAAATGCAACTTCATTTTTAATTAGATTTATAAACTCGAATCACTGTTTTCTTTACTACAAACCAAGGGGTAAGGAAAAAGGGTCTGGGGTCTGTGTCAAGCCTGCAAGTTTTTTCAAGTGCCTTTCTCACAGGAACCATGCACATCCAGCATGTAGAAAGCGAGTCGCACTAGAAACAAAGGATTATCAAAATCATAGGGAACTAAAGCTCTTTAGGCTGCCTGAAGGGCCTCCTCCGGTAGCCCAGGTGCCCGCCCGGTGGCAGGGCTGAGGATGGGGCTCTGCCCGGCTGCAAGGGACAGTCACACGTCCCCACACAGCCCCCTTCCCTGGCGCTGCTTGAAATAACAAATAATCCGGCTCACAAGAGGAGAATCATTAAAAATAATTTGCAGGAGCTTTCTGTTCTGCGAGCCCTTTTTTTGATACAATATTTCCTTCAGTGATTATCGCTGTGGACATGTTCCTGCCATATGGATGGGAGCCGGGCGAGGAGGCGGCTCAATACCTGAGTGGTTAATTAAGAGCTGTTGCTGGGCCACAAGAAGCAGGTTTGAAATCCCTCTTCACTCACCGACAATGAGTAGCTTTTTTAGCAGCAGAAGTCACTGGGGACAGCCAGAAGCGCAGGGTAATTATTTGAGATAACATAGAGCTGAAGAGCGGGCGCGTGTGTGTGCGGGTGCGTGCGGGGGTGCGCGGCTGCGGGGGGAGGCACCTCCGACAGGAGGGCAACAGCACAGAGAAGTCTATAATAAAAAGGTCAACATCTCCTATTTTTCTGTACAGTGTCGGCACTCTGTAATGCCTTTTTAGAATGAATGACAATGGATTTATCTTTTTTTTTTGCCTCTCTTTTTTAAACGAATCTAATTCTATATTCAAACTTTGCACTGGTGAGTGCAGGTCCTGGAGGCCAATCTGGATGAGCTGTTCTCACTTTATCAGTGCAGATGCTGAAATGACTTTGAATGCGTTGTTGCAAAATAGCAGTAATTTCAACATTAACTTGTGTAACCCTGTGCTCTCAAGAACAAAGAAAAAGCAGTGAACTGAAAGCCATGAATGAAATGAGGAAAGTCTGTAAGTTCTTAGAAATTTGGGGCTAGATTCTTAGCAGGGTAAATCTGCTTACTGCCACAGGAACAGGGAACACTATTTTGGCTGTAAATGAGCAACTCAACCAAACCAGCTGCAGATCTGGTTTTTGGCCACAACATTGCTTGTGGGCAGGGGGGGTCTAGGTTATTATTTATGCCATTTAAAACATAAACCAAGGCTCAAAGGGACAGTGATTTCAGGGATGATCTTGCTGCAGTGTATCCTGGTCATTATTTTTCTCCAAAATGTAAAGAAGAATGAGAACTTTCAGAGGCTATAGTTTTGTAAATGCTTCATATCCCAAATATTTATGAAGTCAAGTGGCCATTCAATTACAGCACTGTCCAATATTTTATACAGGCTCTAAGACCTGGTGAAAACTGAGGACAAGCTGTGTAGTAATCCATGGCAGTACTACATTTTTTTCTCAGATCTACAGAAGAGAATATGAACATCCCTTTCTTCAGTCATCTAATCTCAGTCCATCTACATTGTGGTCTCAAAATACTATTTTCCCCTTTGGTTAGTTGGTCGTTTTGTTGTTGATTTGTTTTTTTTTTTAACAAGCTTTTCTAGTATATTACTGAGCAAATGACAAAACCTCTGTCATATGCTTTTTTGGCATTTCCAGAAAATCCCACATGTGATCTCTAACTTAGAAGGCTTAAATCTCCATCCAAATATGAGTTCTGTGAAGCTCAAATGAATGCTTAGCTTTTTGCTGTGGGGTAAAAACAAATTCAAGAAAGTAAAAAAGACCCTCAAACTCCTCTCCACACACACATTTTCACTTCTTCTCAATGCTGAGAGATAATTTGCCTGAGCAAGCGGAGGTTTGAATGCACACGACAGACTCTCCAAGCACCAAAGGTTTTGCAGTTTTAGGTGTGGGCTCAGCCCCCTAAAACTTCCTATTTGTGGTGTGGGGACCGTGCTGTACCTGTTCTCTCTTTTATAAAGGCAGATCTTGCAAGCCTTTGATGTTTCCAGAGTGCAAACAATGCTGCTCCAGCAGCAGCACTTTTGCCAGTATAACTGTCTCAGCTTTGTTTAGAAACTGCCCAATATGTTAATTATCTTCTTTACCTCTGTGGCATTATACTGTCAAACTGTACAACAGTCTTTAGAAAATAAAAGCTAACACCCTAAGCTGCTGTACCCGGCTCCCATAATATCTATTCACTGACAATGCCTGAGCTGTCAGATCAGAAGAAGCTTCATTCGAATAAAGGTGGGCAGATGTGTGATAATGAGACAGAAGCATACAGATGCTAATATAACTGTTCAGCAGAGCAGGCTCGTCTTCGTTAGGCAGACCCAGGTAGCAGCTGCAGACTGTCAGACGCTGGAATGCTGCTTTCTCTTGATTCTCATTTAAGATCAGCTTCGTTCGCTGTCTGTCAGTGAACTTTTCCCTCACAGGAGCCTGGACCCCTAGGTGATCAGTCACATTTCGACATAACTAGATGTCAAAAGAAGTTTAAGTTGTATGACGAACTGTGATGCATTCCCTGTGCTGGCTGGCAGTCTCAGCCCTCCAAGGTGTCTTGTTAATGATCCACCTGGAAACTCTAGAGTATTTCCTGTATTTTGTTTTCTTATTAAAATACTGGCTAAGCCTTTGTCGATATCCATGTCAGCAACTGTAAGCTCAAGACAATATTATCACAAGCATAATTTGGTTTAAAAATGGAACAGTGGACCTGCGCTGACCAAGCAGCAGGAGATGCACACAGAGTGAGCAGGATGCTCTCTTTGTGTTGCTGTAATTTATCCTCAACAATTAAAACAAAGTATTTATGACCTTCTTGGGGGAAGGGGCAGGGCGTTATGAGGCTTTGCTAAGTTTTCTTATGAGATATGCCTGCAGCCAGGCAGCTCACTCAGCTGATGAACACAACCAGAAATAAGATAATGGCGAGCCTCCATAGATGAGCAAACAATCCAAGTACACAGGAGCTTGGAAACACAAATAACCTGAGATTGTCATTTCACATACCACAGAAACCTTTGAACTGGGAGTCTGAACTTTGTCAGCCTTTTATCTGTTGCTATGAGCTGTTTACCCACTCACACTCCCTGTTTGAGAGGAGACAGACCAAGGCTATTTTATATAAAATACATATGTGTGCACACAATGCAGCAAGCCTTCTCCCACAATATTTGTGTGACAAGACTTAATATTATCTGGTTCTTAATCATGTCAAGCCAGTTTTTACTGTCAGCCCTGACTCCCTTCTTCGCTTACCATCTGAATTGCAACATTTCTATTCTTAAGAGAGCAAACTTAATATGGCCAGGTACAATTAACAGATTTCTTACAAACTTAAAATTCTGAATTAGAAGATGACAAGAGAAGAGATTCAAATATTTATGATGTTCTTTCTCTTCTTGTTTGGGGTTAAAGAATTTCAAGATGTATATTGGTCTGGCATTTGCATCATAGTTTTCACCAAACAACAATCATTACTTTTGCAATACTGATCGAAAGTCTAAGGCACCTTGCTACCTGATGGACGTCAAGAGGAATTCTCAGTAGGAAGATCCATCCACATTCAGTCTGAGGTATCCAGCAACTCCCCCAAGGCTGTGGGGAGGGATGTTGGGAGGGTCAGGATACCATACCATGTCTCCCCTGATTTGATACAGGGCTGGTTTAATTTGTTTCTCTTCCTGCACAGACAAATCCAGCTTTTAATAGTGATAAACACTAGATTTGGTAATATTTTTCTCTCTCTGCTTTCCCTATATCAATATAATTCCTAATTAAACACTTCTTATGGCCAGTTTATACTCACTAATACTTTCTAATATAAAACAAGATGTCTCCCCCTAGATTCTGGTATTTAGTAGCCTGAAGCTCATTAGTGCATGTGTTCTCACCCAGGAGTTTTAAATATTTAACTAGCTAGGATTCTTTCAAGAGGTCTTAACCTTATAATTTGTAATAACTTGGGGATCTCATATCTGGAGTGTAAGTTATTAAAAATGTTTCTTCCTTTCACCCTGCATTGATTTCCTACTTCTAGCAATCAAACTAAGAGCTATTAGGCCAAACAACTGCAGCTGCCTATTTATTTCATTGTAGTAAAACATAAGTGATGATAATAGATCCCCTAATAGAGATTGATCTTCCACAAAAGCCAAAACTCAAGCATGAACAGCCTAGGTAGACAGTGTGCATTATGCATTATGCACCACCTGGTTAAAATTGTTCGGCTATAGAATAATATAGGAAAGTCCACAAAAAAAAAGAGTGCACTGACTGATTTATCTTACAGAAGCGTTTTACTTCTGTTGCTTGTAATGGCCTGAGCATGTGATACAAGAAAATTTTGTCTAAAAATTATCTAAGGACCACCTAATGTGCTGTGATGCTACTGAATGTCAAAAATGTCAGCAGCTTCCAGTAATGACTCTCTGACATAAACAGTAAGGGAGAAATATTACAGTTACTGAAGGAGTTACGAGGACAAGCATGCATTTTCATGAGTGGTCTCTTTGAATGGCAGCAAGTACTCAAGCAGGCAGCCTTCCCTGCCAGTTAAGCTGGCCAAAGAAAGCACTCTTCCCCTGAAAGACAATTAAAATGAGTTAAATGAATTAAAAAGGCCCTGCACAGCTAAAACACGGTCAGAGGTTAGAAATAGTAGTACCTGGATTTATGAAAATCATGAGACTGCCAAGCCTCAGAAATTGTGTGTAACAAGGGAGCCATTCAAGTAGTAACACAAACAGCTTTGTAAAATTGAAGGCAATACACAAAATTCCTAATTTCTAGGAGATGTTTTTGTCAGCAGTTGTGCCATCTTAGGACTTGGGTAATATACTGAGTCCTAAAATTTGATTTTTATCAAGTGGCTTTCCTAGGGAGAAAGAGAGCTTAAAAATGTATTAATAAACTAGGAACAGCAGATAAACGAGATGCCCTTCAGATTGTTATATTATTATGGTAGAGGAGATGCCATCAGCTGGTTACACATGCCCATCATTCCTATTTTTTTCAGAAGCACCAAATTATAGTAAAGAGAGGGAGAAAGAGAATTATGTTGCACCCAAACATAAAAATGTAAAAGCCCTCCCTCCAGCTCCTTTGTGCAAGATATTCACCTGCAGTCGGTTATTGAGCTTGGCTGGTTTTGCAGGAGCAAAAGGTCTGCAGTAATTACACTCAGATATTTTAGTATTAATCTTACACCAGAAATCCCAGAATGCTACAGTATACTTTTTTACCCATTACATACACAAAGTCTATCAGAAAGCATTTGTCTCCCCACTCTTTATTCACTTTCAAAGGGTTAAACAGCCTATTTACAGGGCTGTCAGCAATCTGTATCCCAAATCATGAAAAAGTCTGGCCTAGTTTTGTTCAGCATGGAGGCTTGTCTTCTTGGCCTGTTGTTGTTACCATCATGTAATATCCATGACAATCGTGTTGTGCTTTTTAGGGGCTCTGTAGTGCTAAATCTGAGGGGCCATTTTAAGCCAGTAAAGGGCTTTATTTATGTGGATTTGAAAGAGTCTTGTGAAGGGCCTTCCACTCAAAATCCTCTTCAGCAGGTCATCCTGGTTTCAAAAGGATTTAGATGCAGAGGCAGTGATCAGTACTTCTATCACGTTCTAATAGACTGACATGAGCATTTGTGCCTGAAAGACAGGGGGAAAAAAGTGATGCAGATTTGCCCTAAATTGGACTGATGCACAAAGCAGGGAGCGCAATTGACTGACGAGGTAACCCCTCGCACCCTTCTTTTACACTTCTAACCGGTGCCGCACAAAGAGAGAGCCGTGGGAAGCTGCACGGGAGCAAAGCATATCCATTTTCATGGACCATATGGAAATTTTGTTTTGTGTACAGAGAAAGTGTCTGATAACAGTGACCTTAACTGCCATATGTGTATGGTGAATAGTAAACAGAGCAAACCACTCAGCTCTCTGACCCTTAGCATATGGACATCTCTACCAAAGGAGAGTTTTCACAGCACATCCACTTTCACTGTCATCTCACTGGTAACCCAGGGGATTTCACTAGATTTGTTAATGAATTGCTCTATTGACTTATATCTGAGCTTGCCTCATTAGAGTAGAAGAACAAAATTTTTATCTATGTTTTCGTGAAGGGGACCAGAATGCCCCTCCTTTGTTAAGAGGTGGGTAATCTGTAGGGCTGTCATCTGTTTTCAACTAATTTATTGTGTCAGTTTAAGAAGGCTCTTCAGTGTTCATTGATGCTCAAGCTCCACTCCAAGCCTCTTTAAATCAATTTTTTCCTTGTGAGTGGAATGTTTTTTAGGCCCCTGCTTGGTTTACAAATAGCTGAACATGTTGTTACCCTGGTGCTGGCTAGCTTTAGAGTGCCAAATACAAGCAAACTCAGTGAGCCTCCATAGCACCACCTGTCATGAAATGGCTTTCAAAGCAGCTACAAGCCTTGTACAACCTTGTACCATTCACCTTCCCCACCCACCATCACTCAAACAACAGCTCTTCATAAACTTGCCTGTACTGAGCCCAGGCAAGAGGGGTTCAGGAACTGAAGGTGGGCAGAGATGAGAAACATTCATAATTCTAACATGCTGCCATTAGTGATGGGCCATTGCTTTAGGATTTCCAGCATCTGAAATACTGACTGGCCTCTGATTCTTATGCTGTGATAGCCATCAATTAGCATCCTATTTAATAGTGCTCCAATAGAGAGCACATTATGCCTAATGGCCAATGTAGAATTGGGAGGAATTAGTAAAATAGGGTTCAATAAAATGCAAACCATAGAGATAAGCTGCTGAAGATAGGATCTGACTTTTTGTCTCTATGTTCAAAGAAATAAATGGCCACTGCAATAAACTTCTTTCTGCTCCTCGCCTTACCCCCCTGAGTGCAGATCATGCCACAGGATGCTGGCAGGAGCGGGCACTAGGGCTGAGAGTACTGGAGTGTGCCACTTAGAGACAAAACAAAACCTAAACATCACGTGATTTTTCATAGCCATGCAAAATGTACAGTTTTGATGGCCCTTTTTAAGATCTTGATGAACTGGGGAGGCCCTGTGTGTCCAAAACTGATCTGATGCACGAGGAAGTGATGTGAACTACTCTTAGCTGCTTTCTGCAGTGAAGCAAGCTCTGTCACACTTCTCTCTGCTCTCCTGCAGCATGGAGGGCGAAACAAGTTTTTACTGAACAGGGGCCAAAATCTGCAATCCTTTTAAGGGTTCCATTTAAGGAATCCATTTAAGCAGAAATCCCATTGAGGTTTCAACAGCATCTTTCCCTCAATTTCACCAGCAGCAGTCACCTTTGGGATTCTGCCACCCAAAGCAGGTGTGCCAGAGCAAAGCAGCCTCTTGACTCCAGCTTCTGCAGACTATTCATACCTGTCCATTTAACACATATTTTACCTTTCAGAAGTAGTTTGCTCCTGTTATTTTGAAGTTGTGTGTGAGGCTCTGGCTGTGCCAGGCCTGGCCTGGAGCACAGTGCTCCAGGCAAACTGAGCCCCACTAAAGGTTCTCAAAGCATCAAGGCCCTTCGTGCACGTAAGGACACAAATCCAGCTCCTTCCTCTGCAGATGCTGCTCTCCGAGTTGCCATGGAGTCATTGGCTCACTTGGAATCAACTGTCTGCACAAATGACTCATCTTGCTACCAAAAATCTATGTGTAGAGATTGTTATTAAGAATCCAATATTAATCAAGCCATGGTATTGGAGTTGTCATAGTTATTTCCTGCTCTAGGCACAGCAAGTAACAATGTTGTATTATTTCAAATATCATGGTAAAAGAAGTGTGGGTAAATATTAATTTTTTCATAGGAAAAAATTATGTTGCACCTCAATAAATACTGAGGTGTGAAAAGCAATCTGGGAGTATACAGGGAACTGAAAAAAACAACATTTTTTCAAGGTTCACTCATTTGTTCATTTGCTCAGCTGTCAAACATCTATACTGCTTTCACTGGGTAAATCCTGCATTTTACAATGGTACTGGAGTATCCAAACATTTGGTGTACAGAATATTGCTGTAGAGCCTTTTATAGCTGCAAAGATTCATTACATTTTTAAAACAAAAAATGCATAAGCAAAATTCTTACATTACCTTTCAATGCATATTTTTCAAATATTGTTTTATATGAGAATTAGTTTAAAGCCATTTGGATTGTTTATGTTTATTTAATCTAAGACTCTTTAGGCTAAATATATCAAAGGAAATTCAAGTAAGTCCCAGTTGCCAGTGCATGAAGAAATGATCCTATCAGTACACACAAATAAATGACAGTCAGTTCTTATAGTGAAACTGTTGGGCTACAGGTTGATAATTCTAAGCCTGAAACTTTAAGAGATTCAAAAAACCCACAAAGTTAGTTTTGGCTGCACTTCTGTGCTGCTTGCCCCGTTCTGGAGTTTTCTGCTTTTAAAAAATTTCTAACCAAGTCTGCTAAATTTTTACTTTTTTTTTTCCTTAAACCAGACTTTCTTAAAAAACAGGAAACCCTGCCAAGAAACCCTTACCTCCCAGGCATCTCAGTTTCATTTTCAGATTGGAGTTCATATTTGATTTTAGCTGTAAGTGAAAATAACTGTATTGCATTCTCCCTTCATTTGCATGACAAAGCAATCCTGCAGATTAGATTGGCACAGGAAACAATTCCCTCCCATTTTAGAAGATACTCCAGACTGAAAAAAATCAGGATGGGGGCTGATTGTTCAAACTTTAACACAGGTGTGTGGGAAACCTTACAGCAGAGCTGCCCTCAGCACACCCAACTCTAGGCAGTGCTGTTTGCCCCCCCTTTCTGAGCACTGTGTTTACAGGCTAACACAGGGAAGGGTGCAGTTATAGAAAAAAACAAAAAAAACAAAAAAACCCAAAGATAGAAAAAACAGAACATTTGACATCTTACCAAAAAAATAAAAAAGTTGTAACTTAAATAATCTACTAGGACAGATATGTAACTCTGGAAATTCATTACTTTTCTTACTGCCTTTGCAGAGCAAACAGGTACAACAGAGCTCAAAAAGGCTGGGATAAAGCAAAAGTATGTGACCTACTTCAATGGGCTAACTACATATTAGTTGAAAATTACAAATTTGGCTTCATAAAGTACAGATGTCTGGGACACATGATAGCTACCACAGAAATTGCTGTAATAATTACATGAAATTATGACTAATTACTGATTACTAGTATATACAGGGTGTTTCACCTTATCAGATGGTACATTCACACACGCAGGAACAGATACAACATGCAGGAAATACAGAATCAAGATTCCACGCCACACGTTCCTCTTCCTGTTGACTGTTATGGATCTGAGGAACATATCTAAAGGGATCCTTTAATTAATACTAATAACTGATTAGCAGATCAGAAACAATGACAACTACTTAACTGCATTTTGCAAAACCTGTGGAGAAGTTCTGCTGTTTGTTTTTGTTTCACACTGGAAAGATAAAGCCTGTTAAGTGGTCTTGCAAAAATAACTACTTTCAAATTGTTGGGCTGGGGTGGACAGTGCCAGGTTTTGAGCTATTTGCCATTCCAGGAGAGCAATGTCTTTCTAGAGAGGCAGCATTCACCATGTGCATCAAAACCTTACTGCTCAGAACTCCGTCTAATCCTTTTTTTTTTTAATGGAAGTAAGGATAAAAAAAAATCTCTATATCTCATTCCCCCTTGAAAATGTCTCATTAGCAAAGATATTTAATGAGTAAGAAAAGGACAAGTGAAATAAAACCTTTTTATCAACTTTCTTGCTATAAATAGAAGCAAAGGACCATTGATAAAACAATTGTCATACTTTCACACTGCACCCTAAGTCCTCTAGAGAGCATTCAGGATTGTAAGATCACATGTGGAGCTGCAAGCAAGCAGAGGACTTTTCATGTTCTTTGCCTCGTGATGTTATTTCCATAAGAAAAACCTGGAAGTTGAAACTGTGACAACTTGCACTGACCCATGGGAATGCAAACATCTATCTCCTGATAACGTCGAGATAATGCACGTCACCACTGCAGCCAGCATGAGGACACTTGTCTTCACTCATTTTATATCCACTCTATCACATTCCTGGCCACACTTCCGTATCTGTGCTTTCAACACACTCCATACATTCCTCCAGTGAAGTGCACAACTTGTTCAAACAGAGCTGGGCAGCACAATTACACTTTCCTTGCTGCAGCTGAACCAAACCCAAAAGCTACTTAAGATGGCTATTCTAGAAGGTCAGTATTTCACACCCCACTGAGGGAGCAGCCTTCCTTTTTCTGTTCATAAGGAGCTCGGCTGTAGCCTCGAGCTAGTCTTTCCTTCTACAAGACAGAAACACGGTGTTACACTCAGTCTGTGAAATCTGGAAACCACTCAGGAGAAAAGCACACATGCATGACTTCTTGTTTGCCATCCATTATTCTATTGATAATTTCTCCATTGTGCTGAAACCATAACCTTATACTGCATCCTGTTTGACAAATTAGTTAGACAGTTTCTAACATCAGAAATAGTAATAGAACTCTTATTTTTAGAATTCTTTGACTTTTTTTTTTCTGGATAAAGCCTCACTGCAAAAATATTCCATTAATGTTTTGAGGATATTGCAAGGAAGGTGGAAAAAATGCTGAACAAAAGAAAGAAATACTATGAAGAAAAATTGTGTTTTGTCTTCAGCCTGTTCCAAAAGTGCAGAATGGAAACAGGTGAAAGAGAAGGGGCAAACTCAACATGAAAATATTTCATTTTGCAGAATTATATTTTTTTGAACATTTCTCTAACTGGAAAATAAAAACAATGACAGTTATGTGAAAAAGAAAATACTTCCCTCACTGAATTTTCTGTTTCAAAAAACATCTAGGATGTTCTAACTGCATTTAACTCATTAAAATCAAAATACAGTTGGGTTATATCAAATTTAATGCTGAGATCAATTAATTTATAGTGGTTTTCATTGGTTGCTTTCAGCACTGAAATTATAGTCATCAAAACTGCATTACCTTTCAGGTGTTTACTAGTGAGCCCAAGGTAACTGGTATTACCTGTTGGACTCCAGTGCAGCACAGGGGAGCTTCTCCTATATCTGGTGTTACCTCAAGGGAAGAGTCATTTGTCTCTGTTTCCATCTCAAATGTCTTCTCACCCTTCCCTGGAGATGACACATTGAATTAAACCATTTTTCTGGTGATTAGGAATCCAACCTAAAGTCCACTGGATTCATGAGTGTGGATTTCAATGGGCGTCAGATGTGACCTGGATTTCTTGGCTGAGGCCACAGACTCTGCTTTAGGCTGCTGATTTTTTCTTCTCCTCAGTGTCTGGTTACTAGTGTATTTCCAGGGCGAATAGAGATTTCACATTTTTGACAATGTCACTAATCTTACATCTTTTTGGTATAAATTTTCTTTGAAGAGCCTCCCCCTGCTGCCAACTTTCTGGTGTTTATCACTTGTGTTATGGTTTCTAGGTAGTGGTGTACATAGCACAGAGAATTCATCTGATATTCATCTTGAGAGGCAAGCAGCATGATTTGTTACCTACCTGGTGGTAGAATGGATGAACACCATGAGCCACAGGATACACATTTTAACTGGAAAAATTAAGATTTGAATTTAGAAATGAGCAATTTTTCAGTTAAACCTTTACCAGATGTGATGTTGTGGCAGATGCCAAATTCCTTGAAAAGCAAGGAAAACAACACCTGAAGTTTAACACCAGTCACAGAAAGGAGTGTCTTCAAAGATCTGAATGTTTGGATTTTTTTTAAATTATGTTTTTTAGGGCTCAACTTGGTGCTGTTCAAAAGACTCTGAGTATTCATGCAGAATTGAATACAGTGACCAGTTTTCACAGCACAAATTACACTATCAATTTACTGCTGCTATTCTAAATAAAAGCTATTTTCTTTGCATACCAACTATAAAATTTCAGTCACTTAAATTACACAGATTGATCTGCCTGTGGTGGAAATTACAAATTATGCTTTATTTATCTGGGACGGTGCTATGCATCTGTTCTAACCTCTCAACAAATTACCACACAATCCAGCATCTGGTAATAAGGTATTCACAGACTCTAAAACTGAAAATATAACCCTTTTTTGCCTAAAATACTCCAGACCTATCAACCCTTAGAAACTAATCCTGGAAAACAGTTCTGCTATGTAACTCAAAGGTCAGCAAGATGGAGGAAGAACACACAGTGATTTTTGAGGGCAGTAAAAGAAGAGAGACCTTTAAGTAAATAATAACAAATTAAGAACACTAGTTGACCCAATCTGCAGAAATGGGATGAAGAATGAAGAAGGAAGGCTGTGTTATTTGGGCTGATGGCTGAAAACTTCATTTTTACTTGTACCTGGAAATGCTTAGGCAGCTGCTGAACAATTGGAGAACTTTGAGAGCAGGCCGCAGGCAACGCATACTCTGAAGAGACCACATGAGAAAGAAACTGCTTTGTCATTCGAGTTTCCAGATATTCTTCAGCCTTAGGTACAATGCATTTCAGTAATTCAACTTAAAAGCTCATGAATAATTTTATAATGTCTCCTATATGAATTCAAAACACTGCAGAACCCATGTGTGATCATTTTTGCTAACACGGCTTTTGGTAAGATTCCTCAGTGTAGGAGGAACAGGAATTTCCTTTCTCTAACTCCCATCAGTTGCTTCTACCAAGTCATCTTGCTGGAAATCTCTTATTTTAGTCTCAGGTTGAAGCACAGCAAGGGGAAGAGCACCATCTGTGCTCAGCTGTGCCACTCCTCCTCCCAAAAGACAAGCTGGAAAGACATTCAAGGACACATACAGTAAGAACACACGTTTTCAGAATATGAGACCTCCTGCCCCTGAGGCCATGGTCAGCAGGAGGGGTGACAAAGCAGAAGCCTGTGGTGCATGACAGCAGTCAGGGCAAATTAACCATTGCCCGCTCTATTCACAAAGAGAAAAGAATGGAGCCATTCAAGAGCAAATCCATCTGTCCCTGTGAGGGTTCACAAGAGTGTCAGAGAAACCTCACGGTCAACAGTCTCTAAGTGCTGGCACACAGGAATCCAGCAGAATCAGCATGGAAACTTGATGCTTTATCCACTGTCAGGAGCTCCATAGCCAGGGTGCCTTTTTCACAGCCTGTGTGCTTCCTGGCTGAGCAGCACTGGAATCCACCTGAGGGCTGAAGGTCTGTACAGTGCTACCTTTGCCAAAGACCAGTGGGGGAAAACAGAGACAAGGCAAGAAAGACCAGCCATTTTCATCACAAAGGGAAGGTTTCCTGGACAGGAAGGAAACTGCATATTTAACAGCCAGTTACCGTATTTCCACACAAAGTGTACTGACAACACATCCAGGAAACATCATTAGAACATCTTGATTAGGAACCTAACCAATGCCTTTGTCTGTAGATGAACATGTTTGTGTTCATGGACTGTCTAAAGAGGTCTATGAACTACACACTTAAACATAAGCCAGCTTAATACACACTGCATTAGTTATGATCACTGGAGAACTCTCAAAATATGGATCACAGGTAACTGCAAGAACCTATGACCTCCCATATTTGCAGAATGTGAACAAACTTCTGTGGAGCTTGCTCTACCTCATGCATCTCAACAGGCACTAAGTCACATGCTGGAGATAGTATGTCAATTGTCAACATTGAGTCACTGCTCACCAAGGCACAAGATTATGAACACAGATTATGAATATCTGTACAGTTGCTGGGAATTCTAATCTCAGCACATCTAAGGAGTGAGACCATAACCTTCCCCCCTTTTCTTTTCCCCTTCTCTTTCTTAATTTAGGACAAACCAAGTTTTAAAAGCCTGGGAAAATGCAACAGTCCTCTGACCTCCTTCTCCAAGAATAATTTCTGAAAGGTCCAAGAGAATTTATGTAATTCCCTGAGTGGAAGACAGCAGTCTCTCTTCACAGCCTTTATGTCTATTCAAACAGCCTTGAGTGAAGTCCAAGCCTAAGAAATTCTAGGCATGTATGATGCCAGCTTCGACAGCCTATGTGAGAGCTCCATCTCATCCACGCAGCCTGGAGGGTTCTGACAGAGAAGCAAACTAAAAACTGAAAGTATGATTCAAAACACTAACAGAGAATTGCAGTTAGTCCTTCCCTAGGTTTATTTGGAACTGTTATCTTTGTATTTCCAGCAAACCCACTGGTTTAGCAGTAGTAGCTGATCAATTCAGTCAGAATGTTCTTTTTGTGGAGCAGCACAAGAGAGTCCCAAAGATACACAGACCACGTGCAGAGCCAGGGCTCTCCCTCCAGTCAATAAGAAAAGGCAAAATCTCACTGTGAGGACAGGGCATGTGCAAGGGCCACCCATCATCTAGAAGAAATACTTAAAACTCACTAACTTCTAGAAAGGATAAGATTTCAGATCAGATGGAATAAAGATTGCCAAGGAAACAAAATGCCAGATGCTTACCCCAAGCTGGCTGCTTTATACTGCCTCTTGAGTATGCCTCACATTTTTCACCATTAAATGGAAAGAGCTATTAAAAAAATACCAAATAATAAGAACATAAAGGTGTATAACAATCATAAAATAATATATTTTTTCTAATGTTTCAGCTGTCTGAAGATTAGTTTTCTGGTGTAAAAGAGATAACTATATATCTTCTGATTTTATTGGCTGCAGATTACACTAATTATCATAAAAAATTACTACCACTAATAAAAATTCTATTATAAGTTACTTATAGTAATCTCTAGGGTACTATACTTAGCTTAGAAAAGATCGTAATTACACTGCATTACAGGGAGAATTTGTTTCCTGAAGCAGCTTTAACACTGTCTGTTTCTTTTAACACTTTAAAGTTGTTGGGGTTTTTTTCTTCCTCTTTCCCCTTTCAGGTCAAATGTTGCCTGTTATTTTCACTGTGCAGGATGTGATTTTATCCCAGAATAATGATCCATCTCTGTTGCAAGTGACGCAAATGAAGTTTTAAAATCACAAATATCTGGGTGGGTTTCACCTCCCGAGGGGGTTAGCATGTCTCAATGGAAGGATACATGAAAGGGAAGACCTAACACTCTCCGCCCAAAGGGAAACACATTCTGTATAAAATTGCTGGAAGCTAGTGGGTGTTCACGAAAAATACAATGTTCGGATTTTATTTGACAAGACAACAATTGTTATTTTCCCTTTTAGATACTTCGCATTTTACCATCTGTGAGGTTGATGACTCTTAAATGACCTTAAATCATACTGCTGTTAATGGCAGTGGTTACAGGCAAATGTGGAGCTGTGTGTGCTACCTGCCTCGGACTGAATATCAAATTAAATAGCTTTACTTTGATAGCTGACACTGTAGTAAATAACCTCAAAGTCCAGCTAATTAAAACAAAATTGAAACAGTGGCCATTTCTTTTAGAAAGGGTTTCAATGCTTCAATAGCAGGGCTAATCAACATCTTAATTAACAGTCATATAAAATGAAATAGCCCATTTGAGTTGCTTTAAAATAGACAACTTATTTATGCAAAAACTAGTGGCATATTAATTGCTAGCACTAAGAAAAAATACGCATTTGAGCTTTACAGCTTCCTTTGCAGCAAAGTATTTGAGAACTAAATTGTGGAAAAAGCATATTACAGTAGTTAATTTTATGACAGACATGAACCAGAAGCAGAAGTGGATGTGGGTAAGTTTTGTGGTGTGTTTCAGTTTCCTAGTTGTTTCTTTTATTCCAAATGAGATTAATTAATCAAAGTAGCCTCACAATATTCCTATTCTATTTTAAGTTAAACCTTCAGGATTTAGTCCTGGGAGACACTGATCAAACTGGCTGTGAACCAATAAAACATTTAACACCAAGCACAGGCATCTTCCCAGTGGGGCCACCTGGCCAGCTCAGGAGCCTTTTGGTTCAGGAGAGCTCAGGACCCTGCAGGACTGACCCTTCTCCTCCCTGATCCTGCAGCATGCACACGCACTCCACACTGACCCAGGCAAACAATCAAAGGGCTACTCATTTGAGTAAGCATTTCCAGGATCAGGTCCCAAATGACTCATCTCCAATTAGTCTATGCCAGGTTGTACCTTTAAATAGCTTTCATTTACTAATGTGTGTGAGGGAGGAGCAGCAGAGAGGAATTACATTTCCTTTCCTAATTACTTTACTTTTGTTGACATCTTGGAATAAGTTTTTTACTTTCAGAGGAGAAGAGTTGATTTACACTACAGAAAGAGCACAGCAAGCATGAGAAAATTATTTGCCCTTCCTCCTGCCAGGCATCCATTTCCTTTTCACTGTTGCTAACAATGCGCTAACTATTTATGCATTTGTCAAAGGATCCCAACATAAGAAAACTATATTTAAATCACTTCACTACAAAGTGAAAACACAAGGTAATGATTCAGACTCTATTTAAGTAATAATAATATTTGTACAGACTGCCTGGCGAGCATGCTGGTAAGTGGCAGGAGCTCAGTCCTAAAGGGTCAGCACAAGAAAATTGAGATAGCATTTAATTTTCTTCTTTAAAAAATAGATTTTCATTTCAGACCTGGAAATATGCACCATAATGTCTAACTCCCCTGATTAAAGCCTGATTTCATTGCATTTTTCAATGAAGCTGAAAATGAGGCAGGTTTGTTAGCAGGAGATTCACTGGACCTTGCAAGTGCCCAAGACAAAAGTTTATTTGCCTACATCAATGAGTTACTTTGCTTATTTTGCAGGTTTGCCCACTCAATCACCAGCTAGAACTAATGGGAACCCAGACTGCCCTGCCCAGCCCAGCCCAGATTTTAAGGACAGGAGGATGTGGGAAACAAACTGGTACTCTCCACATTGAGAGTATGTTGAAGCTGAAGTGCATTGACAGGGTTAAAAGGCAACATGCTGTACCTGCCCCACATCAACCCCTCTGCTGTCAGTCTGGCTCTGACAAGCTATGGATGTGCATAACCTCATACTCAAAACTTAGAAATCAAATATGGGGCCCAAACATTACCACAATTTATCTAAAGCCTAGTCATATAATAAGCAAAGACACTGCTAACAATTGTACCTTTCACTGAATTCTTAAAAACAAGAACAAATGGACAAAAGCACTGATACTCATTTTAGCCACCAAAAAACCCCATTTTGTTTTAAGGACAGACTTACAAACTGTTTCAGAAAGCTGATATACTTTTGTTTTCAAACTGGGTAGCTACAGAGAGTCTGTAGTATCTGTTGTACACTCAGGTTGTCTAAAAATCTGACCCTCTAAAATCCAGATGTTTTGCAGCAGATGACAACTGTAGATAAACTATAGATAAAAATACACATCTGCCAAACTTGATAGCATCCTAAGATTTGCAGTGTTAAAGGTGCAATCAATTTTCTATTTAATCACCCATACTATACACACATATTCGACCACATTGCAAATTATAAGTTTACACAGAATTTTATCACAAAGTTCATATCTATTTCCAATTCGGTCAGGGAGGAGACAGAAGCTGCTAAAATGGCTGTATGCTTTCCTCTCTTCTGCCCAGTTTGGCATGTCCTTGCACATTGCATGACATAGTAAAATAATCCTGACAGAGTGGGATTCCACTCAGGCCCTGGAATATTGCAACTTATATGTACTGGGCACAGTAGAACTGAAATTTCAGCTGCTGAAGATCTCACTTTGAAACACAATACCTGTTAGCCATGAGAGAGAGGAAATGAGATTTAATTCCAAGTACATATATAATACAATGTGAGAAGTTGGCTGCCTTGCTAAGAAAACACAGAAGTCCTTTAATCACTGAGGATGGATAATGGCAACATGATAAATTGTGTCCATATTGGAGGGAACAGGGAGAATCTGAGAAAAATTCAGAGATCTTCTCACCAAAAACTGTAAAACCAACAAAACGAGCAGATTACTGAGGAAAATCGCTCAACCACATAGACACACCTAAATGACAACACTAAAAACATTGTCAGAGAAACACTTTGATAGCTTCTGTTTGTGTCCTCTGTTCCCTTTCTTTTTTTTTCTGTTTTCTTTGTTGCAATTATTTAATTACCTTTTTCCATGTTCCTTGTGACCTTTGATTTTCCTTCCCAACTTCCATAAGGTACAAGGCACCCAAGACACTAAAACTGTTTAGCTAAATAATAGCAAGAGGGTAACGCTGGTGGGCAAGAAACGTAATAGAAATCAGGATAACTTTATTAGCTCCAAATCTGAGCTCGAGAATGAATTCATATTTTTCTTTTCTTGGTATAAACACTCAAAGCCTTAAGTATCTTATGGGGTTTAAACAATAACTGGAAGACTGTGAACTAGCAGCAATTCTATTAAAGCTTCGCCCTAAAGGAAAATTAAGACTTATTCTCTTCCTTTTCTAGGGAAATAGAGCACTTCAATACTATGTGTGCTTTTCATTTAACGCATATGTCAATATGCTTTAAAAACATTATTTCTAGCACCGAAAGCTCTTCCCAGGCAGGAGTATTCTGATTAGGTACATGCCTGGCTTATGTGAAAGCTTTTAACCCTGGTACATACCTGGGTACTGGTACATACCTACATACTGGTAGGAAAATTACATTCACCTGACCAAAGAGAGGCAGTAAATGAAACATATGGATGATTGAAAACATTGTTCATTTTCCAGCGGATCAAATGGTACATGACCTAATGCAATGGTCTGCCATAAACAACCTAACATGAAAGAAGTGGTGAGAAGTAGTTTTCCTGTTCTCTTGGGAAAAAAAGACACATATATCAAAATCCAAAAATGCTAAAAATATCTTATTGAAGCAAGTACCGACTCTTTGATGGAATATTAATTCCTTCAACTTAGTTTAGTTTCCTCTAAACATTTTGCCATTAGCAGTACAATGCTACTCACATCATGTGAAAACTCATCCTGTTCCAGAAAAATTACACAAGGATTTTACATCACCATTTTTTTACCTGCAGTAAATCAACACAGTGATATAAACACAAAAGACAAAAAGAGGTTCCTACCCTCCAACACAATGCTTTTTCTTAGTTCAATCCAGCTATGACATGAAACCATTGTGCACTGTATTTCTAAATTTTCAAATGCGAATTTCCTCAAATCATAACCTCATGAGTCAGGGGAAGAGAGTTGCAGGAGAGGTTTTCCTCAAGAACAGGTTCCCAGGTAAGTGCTTGCAGGGCCTGTACAGGCTGCTGGGGAGTGCAGCTGCAGTCGCAGGCTTTGAACTCCTGTAGAGTATTTCATATCTCATGTCGCATTCGGATGCAATTTCATTAACTTCAGAACAAATCTGTAGAAATCTAGCTAATCTCACAATACTAACAGGGCCTTTGTTTTGATTGCTGATTAAAAGATATTGTATCTGATTCCAATGCCAATGAGGAAATCATTTTTAAGCGATCCTCTGCTGTGCATGGTAATGCGAGGCAATGTGGGAGCCTTCCCAGCTTTGATGGCACCGAGATCTTCCCAGCTGCCTTCTACCTTACACAAACCCAACAAATTAGCTTCTAAGGAGTGGAATGTTTCCCAAGGCCTCTTCTCCATAATGCTTTAACTGAAAGCTCATTGGTTTGAAGGGGCCTGCTCTGTAAGTGCAGAGCGGCACCCGCAGCCTGTCCCACCGCACCCGACCCCCCAGGTCACTGTGGCCATGTGCCACTTGCCTCCCAACAACCCACTTAATGTGTAACTTGGGCTTAGTTCAAGTTTTGCACCCTTCAGCTTTGTTCACTTCTAACCAATTCTTGTATTAAATGGCCAAAGCAAAGATTTCAAACTTTATTTACCATGTAACCTGTCACTGTGATAAAAAAAACCTAAAGCCTTTTTCAACTTTCAAGGAAGAGACAAGACTTGTTTAGTTTTCCCTGGCAGTTACTTCTGCTTTGCAAACCCCATTCAAATGCAGACAGTTACTTTTGAACAGTGAGAGAAGGTGTTAAATTGAGATTATGGTAAACAGCAGATTTCTTTAGTTGGTGAAGAAATTATTTCATGAAGACACAAGAGAATTAAGCAGAGTTTCATGTCACTTACTGTATGTGCTGATCAGAGAGTGAATGATGAGTTTCTTGCTGTGGACAGCTGCTCTGTGGAATACTGTGCAGACTTCAGGTGGAAGAAAAAGAAATTCATGCTTTAAAATGGAAAAAAAAACCCAAACAACTTCTTAGCCCTTTTGTGCGAAAAATAAACAGCTCTTTCTTGCCAGATTTATTATTCTATTTACATGTTGCCTGAATGTGTCTAAGAATATTTTGAAATTTTTTTTCTTCTGTGTCTCATTTCACTATTACTGTGACAGCTTGCTTCTGTCAAAGAGAAAAGACTCTTTCTCTTTATTATATTCATCAATGCTGAGATCTAGGACTTTTTTAGTCTGAAGGGAATGCCACTTTGGTTGATGAGATCTACATAATTTTAGCTCTGTTGGGTACTAAGTTATATGAGTAGGCAGAAGAGATGTTAAACATTACTACTATACTGTAAAAGATGGAGCAAGCAAGTGTTCCCCACAAACTAAGCTTTATTTTGTAATTCTAACTAGATAGCAGTTATAGCTTCTTTGTGTTAGTTGATAGGTATACTTAATAGACAAAAAGGCAAATGCTATAGATCAAATCTTCCCTGTACACATAGAAGTTGTTAAAAGGGCCAACAAAACAGCTGACATTCTAATGGAGCACCACCTCCTGCTGAGCTGGGACCAAACCTGTGCCACGCAGGCAACCTGCAGCTTGAAAGAGGAGCACATGGCCTCCAAATGATGCCTAGGGACTAATGAGAAACAGACTGAAATATTCCCTTTAACCATAAATGCAAAGCTGTCCCTTTTTCTTCTCTCCATAGCAGGGGTTGAATGGCCAGTGCTTTGCTGCCATTGACTCCCTCTGTTGGCTGTACCCGTGTCCTCGGGCTCCTGGCTTTCAGATGGCATGCACATATGCTATTCAGAGCAGCACAGACTGTCATCTCCTTATCTAGTGTGTTATGTGACTAGTGAAGTGCCACATGGTTGAACACCAGGAAACATATTGCTTGCTTTCACTATCAATGACCTAGAGGGAAGAATATGTGAGAGAGGAAATTTGCGGTGTGATAAACTGGGGCTAGGACTGGGAAGCAGGTCTAAACAATGGAGGAGCTTGACAAAAAAAGTGACTACTAACTTCAAAGATTAGATGCTTGGCCTGTACAAAATGGGATGCTGCTTATTTAACAGAAACAATACATAAATGGACAGGGCTAGTGCAGCAACGCAATCAGAAAACAGAATATGAACTTTTCACTGGATGTGAATGTCTTTCAACCTGCCAAAAACTTTCAGCAAAGCCTGTGATTTCTCCTTTACTTTCTGCATTATTATGCAGATGATCAAATTTCAAACAATGAAGTTCAAGCCAGTTTCCATTCCTAGGCATACAATACATTTGTGGAGAGCTAAATCCTGCAGTGTGTGTCCTCATTACTACTCACGATGGTAATTCAGCAAATGACTTCAGCTTCAGTTTCATGAAGTAAGAAACAGCTTTGGACACACACCACTTGCCTTCAGATATAGATGCAAGGCAAAATCACAAAGGAAAAAAAATCACTTCTCTGCCCTGAATTACTAATTTAAATGTACCCATTTCATCAGGGCTAAGAGCCCTCACTGCAATGACATTGCTAAACACAGTAAGTTAATACAATCAAACAATATTAATATCGGGACCTAAATTTATGTTATATTAGAACACTTGCATCTCTATTTTACATGCAGCCGCTTACCTTAAAGAGTAAATTCCACTGGAAAAACATGCATAGCAGATATTCCAACCCCAAATTATCCAGTCTAAGCTCAGTGGTTTTACTGTGGAAAATGGAACAAGTTAGGGACTTGAATTTAGGTTAAAATAGAAGAATATGAGCCTTCATCTGTAGAAAGACTTTTTTGCCTATATAATAAAAGGTACTAGCAGAACATCGTATTCAAATGCAGAACTTCAATGGCAACTTGAACTTTCTATTATCCTCTCTTAAGTGGTTATTGAATAGACACACTACTATATAGCTATGTCCTGAAAACATATTATCCTCTATCTCAAAACAATTTGATGGACTTCATCTAAAACTTACACCTTACCAGAAGATAAGATTAGGTTATCTGAGCCTGTAACATACATTCAGGCTTTTTTCATTCTCTTTTAATTCTTAATTTGGAGTCAAATTAGCCCATATTCAAAACTATCTGATACTGAACCAGATTTAAACAAGGTTTCACCACTGTTCTGAATTGTGGCCACTGCTTTTAAGAAGTCAAGTTTAAGATAATTCAGATTTAGTAAAAACAAATTAAGTCCATTTTCATGATTTTCCTTGCTATTGAAATTCCTTATGAAATATAAAATATTTTTGCTCCAGTTATTTCTTTATGCTGAAAAAATAAGTAAAGGTGATTTAAAACAAAGGAATATAAGCATCTTCCTTTGCCAGTGATGTTGTTTCATTTGTTCCAAAGTACCTTTTGTCTTCTTTGTTAAAATGGTGTCTTCTAGGCATGCACTGTAGCATATTAATAAAAAATAGATTTGAGGTTGAGGCTGATTAAAACTGAAAGTAAGACTCGATCTGACATGTTATTTTGATTGGGTTTTCAAAGTTCACATAGTCCTAGTTCTAATTTATGTTATGTGTGGTATATATCTTCTTGGTTGAACAATTACATTATTCTAAACAATTATATTGCTATGATACACATAATGCGTGGCTCCTGAGCATAAAGTTCTTTAATGATGGCAGACTGTAAAGTGGTACAGTTCACTTTTAAAAGGTCATGCATCTTTTTTCAGTAGATTAACATTTTATCTTTTAATGGTGTTAAGAAAAGGTCAAAGATTCTAACAGATGGAATATGGAAAGCTTCTATTGGAGAAGATCAATGTGTTAAGCATCCATCTAAGTCCAGAAACACCACCATTTAATGATGGTTGTTCTTGTTTTATTTTAAATTACTGCTGTCTTGACTGTTTGAATGCTAAAATCACATTTTCATATTTAAAAGAAATGGCCCATTACCATCTGACACAAATATCTATGTTTGTGTTGTATTTTCAAGGATACTTCTTCATTGTACAAAACAAGAAAAGTTCCTTAAATAATTAGCCTACCCCTAGGTTAATGGCCTGTCACTTTGACATCCAAATAAATGCACAGAATAATCCCAACAGCAACATGGAAGATAATTTTATATTGCATTGACTGAGTAAGTTTGCAACAATTTAAATGGATATATGCTCTCAAGTCAGGTCTCTTGTGTAATATGATGTTGAACTTTTAATGTAGGTGATATTATAAAATTATGATGATATTTTTCAAGGACATATTTAGGTACTAGATCTTTTTAAGAATATTTTACTACTATTATGTTCTATAATTCTATTACCTGGATTTAAAAGAACAAAATCTAAGCTTTTCTGTTGCCTCAATAACTTCAGACCTCAAGGGAGGAAAGTGCTGTGTCTTTTCAGGAGGCTCTAAGCTCTTCTGAGCTGCTACATGCCTCTGTCTACTTTTATAAAATAACTGGTATGACAGAGTAGCATGATTGGTTTTCTGTGTGATAAAGTAAATACAAATATAAAAAAATAACAGTAGGGGGTCAAGCTGCTTTGTAGAAAGTTATCAGACAGCTCCTAAAGATTGTCAAGTTTATGTGTCTGTAGTGTATATGTGCATTTCTCAAATATACTCGTATCTCAAGTTCCTATTATCCCCCTGAGCCAGGCCTGCTCACAACAAAAGGGTTTCCAGAAGAAGGTAAAACTCTAGTGGAATTAGGGATTCTCCTCAGGGTCTTGGGATGTAACTGCTATTAAGCATCAGGAAGTGAATTTGCACTCAAGTCTCCATCTTGGCTTATGAGTTCATACATTTCAGGAGCAAATACAGCCTACAGATGTGACTTCAACTGCTACACAGCAGAACAAAATGGTGAGTGCTGGCAGTCACACAGCTCTTGCTGGCACTATTCTTCCTTCTCATGGAAATGCATAACAAGATTTTGATAAACTACTGATTGAGCTACACCAGACTCAAGAGCTGGTACAAGAATAGCTGTATTTTCAGAAAAAATTACTAAGCAATATTAACTGAATATGTTTAATCACAATCCATCCACACACACAAATCAATAAAATATTTATTGCTTAGGCTACAATATCTAAAGGGTTATTTAAAAGCCAAGTTCAAAGAATAATTGATATTTTGTAGTTTAACTTTATGTTAGAGAGAAGCCTTAAAACTTTCAGTTTCTATTCTAAGACAATTCAAGGTCACTTCCCCTCGGCTCCTTCCCAAGGATTTTTTGTAAATCTTATACTGCATAGAGTTAGTCAGCTTCTAAGTGCTGGGACCTAGGAGGTGAGTTGCCCTTTATTCATATATAAGCTTCATGTAGTTGCCTCTTATTCACCTTTTTCTTTCTATAACAATGAGGTTTTGCTTTAATTTATAGGTATTTAGTTTAGAATTGAATAGAATATACCAAAGGTTGTAAGTGCTATCAGCTTCACCATTAGTTAAGACTGTAGTTTCTTAAAGAAGAACCTAGTTCCCAGTGGAAGAACAGATATAACCTGGGGCCAATACAAGTTAACTTTTTGGACTGCTTGGGCAGAAAATTCCAAAGCTGCCAAGAGAAGCCGCTCCCTCTTTTCCCAGTGCTAAGACATTTCAGTAGAAGGGTCAGTGCTTATTTCAAATACCACAGCATGGCTTGTTGATAGCCACTGTCTTTTGGTTAAGACAATCTTTAAGAAATCCGTAACCATAATTTCTATTTAAACTTTTACTGCTTCAAAGAAATAGAGCAAGGTATTGGACTAATCAAGCAACATGCCATATTCTCACTGATTTCTGTTCTACTTAAAATATAGCCCCACAATCTGCTCTGAAAAGGTGACACTTTCACAGCAAAAGACTGCAAAAGTGACCAGCAGACATTGCTGGCAATCTGATCATCCAGTAGCAACTAGGCATTTAAGACAATGGCTAAAAATTCTCTTTTGAGTAGCTGAAATATTCAAGAAAAATCTTCTTGCTTGTTTGCTTGCTCTAACCACTTCCTTTTTTGATGGAACACAAGTCCAAGTCATTCTCACGCAATCTTCATTGTCACTTTGAAACAGAGAGACAACTTCTCTCCCTGGATTAGACAAGCTAAAGCAATAAAGCCAGAACGTGCTAAAACCAACACTCAGCCTTATGAACTCAGTAATTCCTTATGAACTCCCTTCATAGTTTCACATACTGACAGTGTAAGACAGCCAAAGGAGGAAGCCCTCACCAACCCTTAGAATGGCTCAGTGGGGACAGAGCAGAGTCACTGCAGGGCGGTTCTGTGTGCTAACAGACCATGACATTGAGGCAAAAATTAGCTCAGAAAGTATGATAGCTAGCTGGATAATACAAAGGAATTGGCCCTCTGCTTTATTCTAAAAGAAGTGGTAAATAATGAAAAAAGCAGAACTATTTTCCCTCTACTACTTACTATCTGAATAGTAAGAGATGGTGTTAATCCAAGAGAAAAGTTTACAAATCCAGAATGCCACAAAATAATTTACTGCAGACACAAACTCTGCAGGTCACTATACGTAAAATGTGGTACAGAAGAGTATAAAGTATTGATCTACTCTGTTTCAAATTACAATTTCATTATGGTTTTTTTTGTCTGTGGTGTCTCCACATTCCTCACTATCTGAGGACCAAAATGCTTCCTTTCCATGGCTACTCACCAGCAGTAGAGGCCAAATTATACTCCTGTAAACAGCTCTGGTATGCAGTTGTTCTCCCTGAACTTGCAAGGACTAAACCCACAGAATCCTGGAAAGGAGTATAAATGGCTACACATTAAATGGACCCTAACCTGCTTTCTCTCCTCTGTCTTTGCAGAGCTGGCAACAGCAGAAGCAGTAAATACTTATGTTTTGTCACTTGAGTCAGCACATATAATTCTTCACACACGTAGGAACTAGCTCTGCTGCAGAAGAAAATACCATTTTTACAATAACTTTTCACAGTGGAACTGTGCCTTAAATCAAACAAGCAAGTACTGAGTCAGCTCAGTGGCAGAGCAACAACAATTTGATCTGCTACGTGGCAAGCTTTGGTTTGGAGATACTAAACAATTCTTCATCCTGGGCCCCAGGCTTGTAAATATGATAGAAGATGATGCAATGCATTCAGACTCTGGGGAGAAAAGGAACAGTCATACCACTCTTGAGAAACCCTTTGTGAAGAAAAATTTATTGTGTGCCCCCAGGTGTAAAGGCTAT
This sequence comes from Leptocoma aspasia, assembly GCA_013399835.1. NCBI lineage: Eukaryota > Metazoa > Chordata > Aves > Passeriformes > Nectariniidae > Leptocoma > Leptocoma aspasia. The sequence goes on from VXAX01003413.1 coordinate 51,524, forward strand.
GGATGAAATGCAACTCAATAAAGACAAGTCAAGGTGTTTCAAGAGAGCTAATGAACATTTCAGTATTTGCACTTAGTCAGATAAAGCAGTTTTCCAGCTGAGTAAGGAGACAACAATCATGTGAGTATGATTTCTATGTGATAACAAATGCTCCCAGAGGTTTTTTTTTAAGCTCCATGTTTTGTTTTTGTCTGCTACAAAGGTGATCTTATTAATGAAATCTAATCAGCCCTCCACCTTTATGCTTCCCTTTACTTTTTTTTATGTCCTTTCTGAGATGAGTTGTAATTCTTTTATGAGGGCCGCCTGTCTTTTAAGCAGAGTAGTAGCTTAGTATTTTCTACATATACAGAGCAGCCTTGGATATCCTTTACTTCTCATTCTATAAAATGGTAAGAAAGTCCATTGAGAGGTATTTTATAATTTATGTGTTCCGTTTGATTTTCTTGTCCAAGTGCAGCTGATGAGACATATAAAAGAAATGCTTAACATCTTATTTCCCACAGACAGAATATCAACATGAGCACTAGGAATTCATAACACCTGTGGAAAGAAATCTTGCACATATGCCATGAGATATAAGAGAATATTTTCAAGGAATGCCCATCACAGCACCCAGTCAAGCTTCTGAAAGGATTTTTCATAAACCATGCTGGCTTGATAATGAATTCTGATAGAGAACATGATGTTAATTCAGCTATTCCTCTCTTACTCCTGGATTTAAAAAAAAAAAAAATTTTTTTAGCCTCTGAGTACTTCTGTGATCTGATTTCTTACACCCTGCAGGGGACAGCATTGGGTAAAGAAAAGTAGAAATCATATGATAAAGAAGCATTTGCTTCCAATTATCAAATTATGTTTTGTTAATTGAGATACAATTTTTTTTTGGTAGGTTGGCACAAATCCTCTCTGTCTCTTCACCCTTTAACTCTTCTGAATTATTAATCAAAATTATTTTGTTTACATAGTTCATTTTGCTATCACTAGTGAAAAAGATTCCCAACAATTTGTAGTCACACCACCATTGCTAATGAAGAAGAAATGCTGCATAGCATTGCTATAACTTAGGGCTTTCTTCTCATGACAGGCTGTGTAACATTGTTTTTCAGCAGCTATGCTGAATCCCCTCTATGGTGTCAACATAGGTATCAGTTTGCAAGGGAAAAAAATTTGCTTTTATGGTATCATCTTTCATTAATATATATATATGTGTGTGTATGGACATGGAGGCACACACACTCAACGTATTTTTGCCTGTAAAAATGCATGCAAGACAAAATGCTTCTTTTTGTTTCCCTCAGCCATTGCTGAAAAAAGTAAAGACGTTTTCTCCCTCACAAATAAGCCTGTATTTAAAAGTGATCTTGCAAAAGGTATATGGTAGCCTTGTTTATTTTGGACAGATGCAAAGAAGTATCTCTGAACTTCTGCCAGTGATCAAAGGAACTGATGATGTAGAACAGATTCATGGGCCATGTCCTATCAGCCTGCACTTTACCCGTCATCCATCATCCAAACCCTAAGCCTTTTTCTGAGTGATGATTGCACCCTAAACACATAAAATTAATCACCACTCTATCCTGGCCAGGTGTCTTGCCTCCAGAAATTATCTCATTGCAGCAAAAGAACTGCTAGAATCTGATATCTGTACTGTAATTTAATTTAAAGAATACTGCACAGTAACACTAAGATTGATTTACATATCTGAAAAGTTTCTAGTTTCACAAAGCCAATACAAATTCTTGGAGAAATATGTAATTGGAAAAAAAAATTGGTTGATCGTAAAATCAGGGCATCTGAATATTTATTAACTTCTGGAATTTTCAGTTGATGCTTTCTACTATAATCGTAGCTTAACATTGGGTTTTGAAATGCAACTTGCAAAACTAGAAAGGCCAGGTATTTGAATCAGTATAAATTCAGTGTTGGACTCGTGTGTAAGCAAAACCGTAGCTCCAGGAGACTGGACTTTACATAAATAGCATCTACTTTGCTTTTCGGAGAGCTTCTTTATGTAAAGCATTTCTGTTTATGCATTTCTTTTTTCCTCTCCTCAGAAAACAGAAGAGAAATGAACCAGCAGAAAATTGAACTATTTTATACATCTCTATTTTTGAAAAGACAGAGAAATTGTGGTTAATGAATAGGTCAAATATATGTCTTTTTGTGAAATGCAAAATTAAAGATACATAGGCCCTGATGTACTTCAGCTGCTCTTCCACACACAAACTCACCTTTTTCCCACACAGAATACACACAGAAAGCCTGTATTTCACATAACTAGGAACAATTATAAGTACAAATGTGAAAATAATCTCTACCTAATGATAAATGGCAATAACAGGCTACTTTCAATATGCGTATTAACAAGAAGAGAGGAGTTGTTTCTTCGCTATAAATATATGGCCTAACTCACAGGAAAATTCTGCTAGTGTTCTGCTTCACTTCTGGATTAACAGCAAATCCTAATAATTTGCTTTTAATTGAGAGCTTAGCTCCTATATTAAATTAACATAGAAAAGCAAATGTGCCCCAAAGATGTATTATTAAAATAAAAATAACACAACATTCTGGTTTAAAAAAACCTTACATGCTGTAAAACCAATAGGAAGAAAGCATCTGAAAAAGAAAGCTTCATAAACAGGAAAAATATTTAAATGGGCCATTAAATTACCTTAATTCAAACAACAGTGTTACTGTAGATTTATATATGATGATTCTTCATAATGTGGCTTTCCCTGACTGAGGGATCTGCATATTTGGGGTTTATGTTTTTTTGCTCTACACTTTATTATAAATGTGCACATCTCACTGTCTTGTTGTTTATAATAAATACCAGAACCTAGAATATAGTGCAAAACAAAAGGAAATAGAGCATCTTTGTGGTCTGTTGTATGAGCATTACCATACTTTTCCATATTCTGTGTTTAGTGCTATTCAAAAATCCAAGAAGTGTATTAAGCATGTGAAATCACATGTTCTTCTCACCTAAATCGTGAAAGTAAGTCTCCATAAGGCAGAATTACATAAAGATTTATGTGCACAGTCACACAATCCCCATGAAAATCAACTTGTTGTGGTACACAAATGAAGTAACCTCGACAAAAGAGTCAGACATTTTTAACAAGAGTGTATATATATATATATATTTAACCAAAAAAAATAAAATAATGGAAAAAAAGAAAACAAATTCCAGATAAAATAAATATTACAAGTTGGAAAGAAAATTCACTTCAGAATTGGAGCAATTAAAAAGAGGTGAAAATACAAACTTAATAAGTGACCTAATCTGCTCCCTTCTCCTGTATGGTTGTTCCACTCAGTATCGTGTACATAATATGTAAGTTAAAGTAAATAATAGTTTTCTTCCTGGTTTTGCTGCCAAGAACACACAGTAATATTACACAATTACCTTTTATTAACTTACTGAATTATAATACAAAGAAATATAGGTGTGACATTCCAGTTTCAGCTCAG
>VXAX01003413.1:60000-265022 GCA_013399835.1 Leptocoma aspasia
TCAGTGATGGAAAAATACATCTATACATGTATTTGTATGATAATATATTAAAAATATATGCAAAAAAATTAAAGTTTATCTGCATGTGTGTGTGCATGTGTATATGGAAATTATACAAAACATGGATACAGAGATTAAACATGACACTCTGAACTACTTTGCAGTATGAGGATAATTTTACACATATACAGACTGCCTGCAGAGCAACCAAAATGCCCTTCATCCTAAAAGAAAATAGAAGAGGGAAGAAAACCCCAGCCCTTGAAAATGAGGAGTACATATGATTATAATTTCTGTATTTGTGAGATCTGCTGTGCTGTGCTTCCAAGTCCTTTGAAAACAAAGAGTAAAATAAAAAGGAAACAACCTCTGGTGCACTAAAGCATTTTGCTTTTTCAAGACCATACTAACAGTATTCTTACACTAATAATAATAATAAGGGATATGAGAGGAGTTCAGCAAACAAGAACTACAAGAGCTGAATAGTAGCCAGGACATAGGGCTGGAAAACAGGGACTATTTACTTCTGCTTCTCCCTGACGCTGAAAACACTTAAACAAACTTCAGCTGCCCCATGTATTAAAAATAAAAAAAGAAAAAAAAAATCTATTCTAGGGTAATAACGCTTGCCTATCTCACCCAAGTATTACAAGGATTAATTAACACTATCCATGTGTTTTGAGCATCTTGGGTGTCACAAGAGCACCAATTACGATTCCTCCTGACCCTCTGGTGAGCGGTGGCTGCCGTGCCTGAGACCCCATCCCTGTGGATAGGCTGTGTTCCCCAGGGCAGCCCTGGGAGCTGCTGCCTGCCCATGGAGCAGTGAGAACTCCAGAGGGGAGGGCTCCAGAAAGAGGGGTGCAGCATCAAGGAGCAATGGCTAATGCAGCTGCCAAAAGGATGTACAGGAGCAAACTCAAACTTTCCTTGAAGGCCATGTTGCAATGTATCTGAATGTCAGCAGGCAAAATGTTTCTTTAAAAGTCCTGAAACTCATTCTGCTAATTGGAAAGTGCACTGCATCTTCCTTGCTCCACGCCTTGCCTGTGATATGACAGTTGCCATGGTAACTGTTTATTTCTACTGAATTAAAAAATAAACACAGTCAAAGAAAACCAATATTCCTTTTCCTAAGAACTTGCTGCCCAGAGTCCCTTATCCCTTTATTCTGCATTTTTACTTTTAACATGTCAATAATGAAGCATTACTTCGTTTTTCTATTACTAGTCATACCCTGTCAATCTAACAAATTTTATGTTAAAACAAACCCATTAAATGACTTTAATTACAGTGGGATTTAGAAGCAGAAGACACTTGTTGTATTTTTGTGATTTGAGGCTCTTCATGGATTGAGCGAGGTGTTGGGACAAGGCTGGTGGCAGGTCCCACCACGCTCAGGCATGAAGTAAAAGCCTTGCCACAGCCCACAAGAGAGCCTGCAGATGGATTTGGGATGCCCAATACAACAAGCTGTCCATGTTCACTGAACTTTATACTTTGGTCTTGCTGCTACTACAGCCTTCTGAGGATTTAAAAATCACATAGTGAGCTTCCAGGGTCGCAGGGAAGGAAGCCTGCTCACCTCTGCCAACCATTGTGAGCCTACAAAGAGAAGGGTTCTGTGTCTGTTCAGTGCTGTCACTGCTACTGCTGCAGGAAATCAAAATCATTTGGGCTGAATTTTGTGCTCAGGTAAAAACACAAACCCAGCCTAGGACAGGGTAAGGACTCAAGACGTGATGATGCCCGTGCCACCCAGCCCTATGTGCCAAGAGCTTCTGACATCATGTGAAGGGTTACAAAAGCAAGGCTGGCAGGTTAACACAATGTGGGGGAACAGTGGCAAAACAAACCATGAGAGGTTTCTATGATAATTTCTTAACTTTTAAACATGGAATTGAGTTTGCTTATGTTTTTCCCCCCACCTAATGTACACTAGTACAAGAAATTCCTTATGATTATTGCCAATGTGCTGGTGCATGCAGGAGTTAGGACAGACCCCAAGGAGTGTCATTCTGCTAGCAAAAGCAATAAAACCCATTTACTTACATGCTATTATACATATTCCCATTCACAATTCACAAAAACACTTGTTCCCAAGGAAAGCTGGCTTAAAAATAGACTGAGGAATGAATGATAATGGGAAAGGTACAATTAATTGTCCTATGAGTTAATAAGGCTGAGGCCCAATTAAACCATTGCTTTTCCACCTTGCCATTCTTCTTGTGTAGCTGAGCAGATTAATTCTGCCTGTACTTGGATGTTTGCTGCATTAACTTTGTCTGAAGTTTTCATATGCAGAGTAGATGGGATATTAGAATCCAGGTGTCCACGGAAATGGACACGTGCTGCCCTTGAAACATTCAATTTTCAAACTGTTAGGTAAATAAAGTCTTTTATTCTTTAACATAGAAGTCAGTTACACCATGGCATTGGCTGAATCAAGCAACAAATAAGATTTAAGTGTATCCAGTATTTTTAGGGAAAATGTCTAAATCAAAGAGATTAAATGCCTTGGCACTGGTTCCAAAGTAGGATTTTGTGTTCAGCAGCTGGCATTTCAAGCCTTAAAATTTTGAGTACATTAACCTGACTGTGAAAGGGGTTTAGAATAAGTATGTGACACTTCCATGCAGTCTTTCAGCGGAAAAGTATGATTGTTATCTACACTTCACCTGAACTCTCTTGAAGTCAGACAGCTTGTTGCTTTTGCACACACATTTAATTTTACAGCCAAGAAGTCTCATTCAGCAGAATGCACAAAGTACATAACTGAAATTACATAAATATTTGCCAGATTAGGCCTTGTCTTTATAAATGTGCAACCAATGTAAGCTGAGTTCTGGCAACAAATCTGGATCTAAATTGACCTCTGTGCCTCAGTTTGATTTCAATATCTTCTAATCCCTCCTCACAAAACAAATTGCATTAACCATGACTACATTTAGCCAACTACAGTTCTCATTGTTTTTGTTCCTCCTCATAAGTTCTTCCAACAGATTAAATGCTGATGCACTGAACTAACTGCTCTTGGCTGAGGTGGGCAGGTGTAATTTTATTACCATAGATTCTGGATTTGGTAAGTACTGTATCAGTATCCTCCCTAGAAAATAGGTGACATGTCATGGGATATTAAGTATGGCCATTTAATGTAAAAACTCAGATAATACATGAGTTAAATGGACAAAATGAGAGAAAGCTTTTAAGCATTCTCCCAAGACAGATTGCAGAATAATATTACTGTACATGCAAGTAGAGCTGATTGACACAGTCAGAAGGCCATTATACTGGTATGGTATAAAATCATTATAGCAAAAAGCATTTCAGAGCTGCAGAGTGATAGTAGCAACATATAATGAATTATCAATAAAGAAGTGGTGATTCAGTTACATTACATATGAATAGAAAGCTTCCTGTTATATAATTTAAACCTGCCAGCCTGACAAGTGACTTGAATATTCAATTCCTTCTCTAGGTGTATGAATCATCCTTTAACTTTACCAGAGACTGCAATTTTGTAGGGCAGACCAGAAACTGAGCTATGCTAAGCAGTGTTTTTAAAGAAAGGTTGATTGAGCAGATTTCAACCAGGTAGCTTCTGCTGAGGCTCTATTTGAACTCTCATGGAAACAGCATCAGCCTTTGAGATCATGCTATTAAATAAATATTTCTTCTGGTTTATGGCAAATAAACATAAAGTACAGTCTTTCAGCAAGTCAGTAGCACCAATATTTCATGACTTTCATTTTATCTTACCATAAAGCCCTTGAAGTTCATATTGTCACAGATTACCATTAGTGACAAAGCCCTTAGAAAAAAATTCCCAAACTATCAGTACCAAATCCCTGCCTTCAGAAGGTTGTGCTCCCAAAGGAGGCTTGTCTCAGGCCTTGCTGCTGCATGAAGCTCTTCTGAACCCAACTACAGTGTTGGTTAAATGTTGCAACATGATCCCATGGGAGGATTAGGACCTTTGGGAAAATTACAGGTCCTTTTAAATGATTATATAGTATCTGCAGTGTTAACATAATACCTAAGTCAAAGATAACTGCACTGGAAGCTTAAGAGTAATTAACTTTAAAGTTCAGGGAAACAGGAGGATTGAGTTTGAATGCCCTCAGTGCTAGAACCAAACTTACAATCAACAAACAAGAAAGATTGAGGAGCTGAAAATGATCCAGCTGCAATAAATATGGGTATAATATTACCCACTCCACATTCTGAAAATAAATACATTCACAACACTGTCAAACACAAGAATTTTAAAGTTTTGAGTAGTTCTAACTTGTCTTTCAGCATTGTTAAACTCTTGCATGTCAAAGACACATTTTTATACTTTTTTAAATATATAGAAATTAAGTCTTATAAAGCACTTGATTTCATAGATACATTATATTACATTGCAATACTGGAATGTAATGCTACACAGATGCTCCATATACATATACACACACACACAGACACACATATATATATGTGTGTATATATGTGTGTGTATATATATATACACATACATACCACAGTATTATAAACACTCCAAGAAAATTAACAATATTGATAAAACTGTTCCAGTAAGCTTTTCTTCAATTGTTATCTGAGAAAGGTGATTTAAAAAAGGCTTCCAACTCAGCATGTTTGCCTAAATATGATGGGCTACTATTTCAGAAATCCTTAGCATCCTGTGACTCCCATTTCAGACATTTCACCTTCTGTTTACTACTTCTCCTTTCCCTTCTCAATTAAGGATGGTCAATTTACAAATGGTAGAGGAAACACCTTCCCTTCCCTTTTCCTAACCTGTTAGAAGCCTGCAGCTGAAGACATTTCTTTTACTGTGCTCCTGGGACTAAAGGCAGCTGCTGGGACTAAAGGCAGCTCAGAAATTTAATCACAGGCCGAGAGCTAGTAGTTAGATTGAAGCTGGAAAAGGCCTTAAAGGAGGTGATGGGAACATGGGTTACTGCCTCACAACCACTAATTAGTAATGAAACTTCAAGAAAAGAACTGGTGAACATTTATGTGAATTTTTGCTGCCTCTGAAGATCAGTGGTGTAAAAGAGTTTCATTTTTCGAGTGGAGGTGTTTAAAAACAAATCTTCCTTTACACAGCCAGAATTCTGTAGATCACAGAGATGACTTGTGCCATTTTCAGGGTCTGTTCTTATCTGTTTTAAAGATAAAATAATTTTTAAGAGTACATGGTTTGGAGGAAAGAAAGATTTATGAGTGCATAACCTGGCAGTTAGAAACAACCAAATACTCATATTGGCTCTAAAACCATCTCTGGGCAAATCACTGTAATCTTGGACAAACCACTCAACTTCCCTGCCTCAGTGTTCCTGACTTTTGGGCAGAGGTACAGCTAGTTGCTCATCACAAGACTGTTGTAAAAATTAATTAGCAAACTGGCTATAAAGCACTGAGGATGAAAAACGTGCTAAAAGTTAAGCATTATAATTAGTGTTATTTAATGCATCTTTAAAAATCAAATTATATTTTTTTCTTTTCCTTTAATAATGAAATTACACAACGACTTTAAGAAATGACAAAGTAATTTGAAATAAATGACTGGCTTGTAAAACTGAAACACACCCTAAAATGTGGTTATTATGGAATAACCACACACCCTGATAGCTAGCACTGCTTGAGCTATGTATAACCTTAACTTAGTAGTGCATTATTAAGTGGAGGAGGATCAGCAGTTGTAAAAGAGAGAGCGAGTGCTGATGCGTGTTAAATACACATTACCTCTTTGGCATCAGCAGATTTGGTGCATCCACTCCTGGCAAAGAAAAGCATGCTGGGCAAATTAGGCTTGTGTCACAAAAGGATTAATTAGGGTACAGCTAATACAAGCAATGTTTAGACATGAATCAAGAAATTTAGGACATGGGGCTTATGGTGCATTGAATAATTGGCAACACCATAAAAGCAAGAAAAGACGTGAACTAATTTCACATTTACGAGAAGCAGAAAGTTCTACTCCAGCTTCTGCATGGTGAAGAATTACGCACTGCAGGTTTCTTTTGAAATACTTCATATTACCACACAAATTGTTTTCTTGTGTTTATGCTTGGCCTCCCTCATTGTATTTAAACGTGAGTTACTTAAGGCTAAAAATATCAACTATTTATTCCCTTAAATAGAGCAGACTGGGTACAACAAGACAGGAGACAAATAAGGCTGATGGGAAGTGAGGATGCTGTGGATGCAGGAACTGTAGCTTAGCTGTAGCTGGTGACTAGAGAAGCATGGACAGAGATGCATGGACACAACACAGCACAGAGCTGCACACAGGGATCCAAGCTGGCTTGCTCAACACCAGAAGCTGGAGAGTGCTGATAGCACAACTCTCCTGGCCTACTCCTTGCTTGGTTGATTTATTCTGCTTTTTTTGAAAGAAGGAAAGGTAGAATAGTGTCTTCTACCCTGCAGTGGCATGTGGACACAGTCTGCCCTTTATTTGTCTTAGTTCCCTGTAAGTGGCTGTGAATCTACTGTTCAGTGAAGCTGTTGGAAAAAGCATTGCCTTCCCCATCTTTGCTCCAAGACAATAAACACATTTCCTAAAACATTCACAGAAGTGCTAAGAGCAGGAGTTCTCAGAGCTTTGGAACACCAGCAGATTGAACACAGCCAAAGGGACAGCCAACAGCATCTGCTCAGGCGTGACTCCTGTCCTGAGCTCAGCAAAGCCAGAACACATCTCCAACCCACAAAAAGCCTTTGTGAAAATTGTGTCCATTAGGTCTATAAAATACAAAAAATCATATATTATCTTTTCAAAATATTTCATATTATGCTTACATATATATCTTGTTGAAATACGTTTCAAAATATTTAATGTTTAACTAAGCTTCTCCCAAATTTGAATAAAATATATTCTAAAATTATTTTGTACATTTTATGTATTGTTTCTATACATATTTTATAGGCATTGGAGGCCAGGAAAAAAAGAGTACCCTAAACCAAAGAAATAAATGAATAACATAAAAATGGGGAGAAAAGTAACCAATCCTAAGTCATTCTTAAAGCTTCTTCAATTCAGTAGCGCTGATCATATTCCATATTCAGCACTCACATTCCTTGTTTTTCCAGGCAAAATGAAAGTCTTGCTTGCCTGTAATATTGTTCCAGTCCTGTACAGCTCAGCAGATGCAGCAGGGCACAAGTCCTGCCTGCACCTCCAGCCCAGCAGCCATCAGGGCCAGCCCTCCGAGGCTGTGACAGATGCACTGCATCTGAGCTCTCCTTCCAGGCAGGGTGCTCCAAATCACAGGATTTACATGGAAAGTTTGTCCTCTTTAGCTGTGATTTATTTTCAGGGAAATGAAACCTTATATTCAAATATTGGTTTTCATTAAATCACTTTAAATTATATCTAAATAATTCTCAATCTCCTCTTTAATTAAACATACTAAGGACCAATTTCCATCTTTTATTGAGGAAGCTTGACTTTGCCAAGTTCCTAAAACCCGTGACACAGTAGGACAGAGAGTCTTCTGTTATTTTGATTCCTTTTCTGAATTTTGCTTACAAGCCCTGCTTTCTGGAGAAATGAAAAATCAGCTCCTACAAGGCCTCACACTTTAATCACTTCAGGTTAACATGACACCTTAAAGAGTAATCTCCCTTTCTATCTCACAATTTGCTCCACTCCACCTGCCCATTCAAGGCTCTTCCAGGATCACCCATTGTATCTACACTCACAAACACTCCACCTCCTTTCCTCATTTTGAAAATCAAATTAATTTTGTTAGCAACAGAATGAAAAATTGCTGAAAACATGAGGTTTTCAAAATAAGGTATTTATTGTCTGGAGTGAATCTCACCAAGTTCAACCTGAAGTTTTTGAAGTTTCCATTTAATTAAGAGTAATATGCTTTTAAATACTCATTCAGTTAATTCTGGTTTTGTTGCACTTGAATGGCAATATTCAATAAAAGCCAAAAAGAGTCACAACAGAAATGCCAGAACCATGTTTCGGTAAAAAAAAAAATGTCAAAAACATTGTCTAGGAATGAAAAACGCTATTAATAAAACCTAATCCATTCAGGAAACAACTTTTTTTTTTCCTCAGGTTCAGTTCTAAAGAGCAGTTTCTTAGTTTAAAAAAATTGACCTGAAGTTGAAAAGATGAAAGTTTAGAAAAGAAAAATTAAATAAAATAATCCTCAACTGTTTCACGATGAGCTGACATCACATGAATAATTTCTATGTCTCTCCTGATCTTTCACACAGATCCAGTGTGAAAACTGGGTTTACTGGTCAAGGGTGAATCCAACGCAGCGCGCTCTCACTTTCACAGAAATCCTTTGGTTTCTCCTCTGTTCAGCTTCCGCTAATCTGATGAAATCAGAATTGTAGCTCCATTTCCTGCTCTGTTTCTTCCTTGTTTCAGCTCCCTGCTGTTTGTTTCTAGGATATTCTCATCCCTGCTGAGTGTATATTTTTCTCTCTTTTAGAAGAGCCAGGATCAAGTTTCTTTTTCTCACACTATCTGTTATTGACGCCTGCTATGGGAATCGCCAGCCGGCAGCGAGACCCCAGCACTCGGAGCATCTGGGCAGTTATCATGAGCTAATAGAATCACTTCAGCAGCTCATGTTAACCGTGGTTAACAATTGCTTGTTTTTACTCCTTCACACTTCCTTGGATCTTAAAAGAAGAATGGCATTGAAAAGAAGCATTTTGTGCCTACAAGACGGACTCAATTTAACAGTGGTGTAAACAAGGAGAAATCTCCTGAACTAAAAAAAGGAAAGAGAAAAAGAAAAAAAATATATTCTCTTAAATATATCTTTGTTCACTATAGAGGCTAATTGGATTGTGTCAAGTGGGGTTAGTTCATTTCTGTTCCCTCAGATGGAGAGCCTCATATGAACATACAACTATGAAAATAAGATTTATTTATTTTTGCAATCATCTAAAACTGACACAATGGTGTCTCACCCCATTGACAGGTCAGGAATGGACCCACTGTCTTCTGCTCCCTGCCAGCCAAGGTATCACAGCCTGTGAAGGCTTGTGCCTGGAACCGCTGCTCCAGGGCCTGCCCAGCTGCCACCGCACACTTCTGCAAAATAGAGGTCAAGTCTGCAACCAGCCTGAGCAAGAGGAGGCTGCTAGGCTTCCAACTAAATGTATTTATTACTTATTAGACTGTAACCATGGACAAATTAGCTTTCCTGTGGCAAATAAACCTGTGAGGGCAAATAAAACCAGAAGAGATTGGTGGGACAAGAATGAAGAGTACTACAGGCCTCTGAAAACGTGGGAATGATATTGCCAAACAACTGCTAAGCTGCACAGCCAGATGCCTCCCAGTGTAGTTATTACTAATTCCTACCTCATTAAGTAATTTTCTGATCTCCACCCAAAAAGTAACTTTTTTCCCTTGTGATCCAACACACAAGAGAGGCCATCTCTAATTCAGACGTTCTGCTAAGTCTTGCAAGAATGCTGCTCATGGGTGACAATCCAAGAGAAAAGATGCTTTAGTCAAATACATATTGCTCCTGCCATTCTGAATCAACACCCCTTGAGGGGACAGAGGTTTTCCCTCACCCCCTTCTGCCACCTGGCTGAGGATCTCACACCTCTGTCTCTAAGCTGAATGGCCCAGGTGGGGCAATACTTAACATCATGGTCACTGGCCCCTCTCCACCTCCAAACACAAGACCCCATCCCCAGCAGTGCCAATCCAACCCTCCTGAAGCCAGCAAGGTTACTACCCGCGTGTAAGGTCTTTCTTTGCAAGGGAACGCCTAATATGCTACTTGTTCTGGAAAACTCCCTCAGGCAGCTACATGCCTGTGAAAAAGTCGAGTTGCCTCTGGGGCAATGTGCTTCTAGGGCCTGGATCTGTCTGCAAGTGTGCTTTGGAGGCGGAAGAAAGGCTTGTCACTGATCCCAGGCAGCTGGCAGGGCTGCAGCTGAGCTGCGAACGAGCTACAAATTAGTCCAACATTTAAATGCTTACTTCTAAAGATAAAAGCCAACTAAGCCTCACACAGTAGCTTTTCCTAAGGAATGGGAAGTGTCTCTAAGAATAACCATAGCTGCTGTGGAGCGGTCGGGGTTCATGAGAGCTGCCTGACATCACGCCAGGAAGCTTCACGCTGCAACGCGATACTTTTAGGAAAGACTTCACTGCCTTACTGGTTACCACTACCAAACACCACGACATCATCCCCACATCATCCCCTTTATAGCTCACATGTGTGGAGTTGGGTCTGCCTGCTTCCCAAAGACATTAAGATGCCACCTAAAGCTCCAGCTACATGATTACTTTGTGCTTTAACCTCTGTAGAGCACCTTAAAAAGTGGTGCCACGGCAGCTGTGGATGGCTCTCACTATCCCAACACCAATGGGCAGCATTCAGAGGCACCTGGGCTCCAGCAGAACAAGGCAAAATGACCAGAAACTTTTATCAGGAAGAAACAAAATGAGAATGTAATCCACTTTATCCAGTCCTCAAGTGACTGTGATTGTTAACAGCCTTTTTTTTTAAAGAAACTGCAGTACTAAGCTTAAATAGAACATATTGATATACTGAGTGACAGAGTTCCTCACTGGAATAAACAGAATGTAGACAACCCTCCTGTACAGATGTACGCCTTCTTCCTCATACATTTCTCCCGTTGTGTATTAATGCATGTGATTAATGTTTTTGTGTTTTCAGCAAAAAAACAACAACAACCAAAAAAAAAAACCCCAAAAAACTCCAAATGGAACAAACAAAAAGCCCTCAAGAAATGCAAAACCAGGACCAATGTTCAAAGTATATGGTTTATATGCTGGAAAATGTTTGCTTTGACTTTCTCTTACTGAGACAAATGTTAAAACTTCTATGAACATTTTATGAATTCTTGCTACACTAAATAATGTGTTCCAACTCAAGATGTACCTCTAAAACTCTCTTTTCAGTATAAATGAAATGATGTCATATTGACAGAGGGAAGAGCAAACCCTGGCTGTTTAATTTGGAAGATTGCTAAAAACAATACATTTAACTCTTCTTGTCCAACAATGGAATGTTTTTATAGTTCACAATACCTAACACTCTTGCTCATATAAAACAAGTCGTCTTGAGTTCCTGTTGAACTAATACACATCCTATTTTTTTCTGTGCATATTAAAACATTAGGAAAGAAAATTAAATGTATCAAAAGTGTATCAAAATGTATCAAATTAAGTGTATCAAAATAAAATCCCATTTTCATCCAACCGCATCAAATGTATCTAACATTTTAAAGCATTTACAGAAGTAGATTAGAAATCTACCAGAACACTCAAAAATACAAATGTTTCAGTTATGCTCTAGTTGTATCATGGATCTCTCCAGACGATACAGTTTTCAGTCCAGTGTTATTTTCTCCTATTTGTGGTGCTCATGTTGCTCCTCCTATTGTTTTCATTTTGTATCTCACTACTCCCTGTCTTCTCCCTTCCCTAATTCTCTTTTTCACCTCTTCTATTGCTTTTGAGTTTGTTATTGTTTTTTACCTAAAATTTCTGGCTCTCTAACACCATTTCTGTGCTCTGCATGGCTCACCATTGTATCCAAGGTCCCTTATTTTCCTCTCCCCATGCTTTACTGACACTGCAGCCTCTTGAAGGATGGCAGGTATGTATTAAGCCCAATTCCTGATTGGGGCTTCCATGCACAACACACCCTCTCGCCCACATATTAGAGTTCATTACATTACAAAATGTGTTGATCTTTTGAAACGGGAACACTGTTGATAAGAAAAAACATTCTTATAGATTGTCCTCTCCAAGACATCTGATAAGCTGTGAGAGGTCTCCACATTAGCACCTCATGGGCTGATCAGATGTGCACTGTGTGGAAATGGGGATACAGAAGCAGAAGAACTATGATGGACAGCCAAGCCAAATACTTATTTTGATGCATATCTGCAAAAGTACTTACCACCATCTTCAGGAAGATCTAAAATAAAAGAATAAGGACAAGGACACATTTGAAAACATTGAAAGCCTATAGTCAAAGTTTACAATTTAAAAGCATTAACTGCCTAGCCTATTAAAGGAATAATCTTCAGACAAATGTGCTTCTTCAATTGTGCAATAATTTGCACAATTCTATCCCTTAAACCAAATCAAACCAACTCAAACCAGAATACTAGAAATAACAAGTTGCTAAAAATGTAGTTATTTTCTAGTTAACAGTCTCAATTTTTAACAAGCATGAATAAGTTCCATTAAATATGTCCATAGCCAGTAACAAGTATGAGAACACCAGAAGTTTAAGTTTAGTAGACTTCCTCACCATTGTACTCTATGTCTTTCTAGCCAGGCCCAGAAGGATCTGTTTGAAGGAGGAAGAGTAGTTTAGCTCCTAAAGCTTATTTAATCATTTCCCTTTCCACTGCCATTGTAAACTTCAGCTTTTTCCTGAGACTGAAAACATCAACAGGAAGCCCATAGTACTCTCACAGTATGAAGGGCTGCAGGATAATTCTGTATCTTCACTAGATGCACAATAGGACCACAGTCTTAGTTTAAACAGTCTGATAAACTAACTTTAGGATGATTAAACTCTGGAGTGTTTACTAATAAAGCCTTTATTAAGTAGCCTTCTGCATTTCCATTAAACCCAGAACCTTTATTAAGCAGAGAAAATGACTGTTTTGGCTAGAACCATGCTGATCCTTTTTTCAGAAGGCTATGGAAATAGGAACAATGGCAGCTGTTTTACACTTCAGCTAAATGTTTTTTGAGGGAAGCATGTTGACTTCACATTGGACAGGCAAAATAGTACACTGACCAAGGCATGACTTTCCTGATATTAACACCTGCTGGGACATTAAAGGCTTGAAGATAATTGGTGCTCTGAGACACTAAATGTATAGGTAGAAGATTCAACCGAAGACCACAAACGTAAAGAGCTGCCATTTGAAGAGGTGCCAAAAGTAAATCACCATTTACAGTACAAAGAACTAAAGTGAGTGCTTCAGCAGCACTGAGATTTTGCACGAGGTTTGCGTCACATGTTTCATTCAGTAAGGTAATCAAGATGACTAGGCAGTGTAGGAGAGGTTCATTAATGGCCATAGCAGACACTGAGTCAGCTCCTCATTTATAACCAATGCATCTGGATAGTTTTCATTTTTGGGGGTTTTAATTTAGAGAGGTGAAATATATGTGGACAGAAAATACAAACATGTATTGTACAACTTGCTTTTGCTTTAAAGCTGCCACTGGCTTTACTGAAGTAAGTTGTACTGGCAAAAATTATTTTTAAAAAATCTCACAGTTCACATGCTTCCTTTAGTTAGCTTCTTTACTTTAGGCCCTTAATTTCAGGGTGAGAATTTAGCTAGGGATTTTATTTTGAAGATAGTGAAGAGAGCACCAAAGCTATAACTGATGACAATACTCCTGTATGTCTTTAGCTCCAAAGACAGAGAAATTTTGCATACTAATCACTGGCATTATGGAAGATACAGAGTTATAGAAAGCAAAGATGAGAACTATGAGGGAAATGCACCAGATTAGTAACAACTGTGGCTAAGGCTGTGAAACAGCAGCCTTTTAATGACAACAAGGAGTGTGATTTGGTATTCTATTTTAACCATGCAACAACAGTTATCTCAGTTAACTCCCAGTTATCAGTAAGGGAGAAGTCCCTTTTTCCTGTACCCTGCAATGCATATGCAAACTGAAAATAGGGTGTTTCTCATTTCATTACACATAGAAATTTCTCTGTGCACATATCCCTAAACATGTCCAAGCACTTCTTTCTGTTTCCCTGACTTGAACACAGGCACTACAGAGTATTAAACAAAATGTTACCCAACACTGGGACCATGCAACAGAAAAACATAGACCAGCCTTACTCTGCAAATGACATTTGTATCACCACAGAATTTCCACAAAAAGGAAATGAAAAAATTTAGTTGAAATCCTGGGCCCACACAGCAAAGGTTCACCTGCCCAAGACTAAGTATTCACTAACTAAATAGAAAAGACTTCTCTACAAAGACTGCCTGAAAAAAAACCTTCACAAGCCCATAACCACACAACACTGGAAATTCTAAGGCATGTATTTATATAGAATAGCTATAAAAAATGAAAGCTAATTGAACAATAAAGGGGAAAAATAAGAAATATCTCAAGAGAGATGCCTCTTTGACAATAAAAGTGTGCTCTTCAGGTCCTCCATACTGCAAATCAATTGTTCCTGTCATTTGAACTGGGGATTTCCTGAAAGGGTTCCTTCATCTGGTGTGAACTACACAGCACTCAGCTGTCTGCATGCCATGGAGGAACAGTGAAGGAAGAGCAGTGCCACACCTGGAAATCGGGAAAATTCAGAGTTTATCAGTGGCTGTGACATACCAGTGCCATCACACAGGGAGAGCACAGCTGGAGGTGGGCAGGTCTCCCCATTCTTGTGTCTCTGTTCACAGCAAAGCTTCTCTTGAGCTCTCCAGACTGAATTGAACAGAGGATCATTCACAGACCTCTGGTTGAAGGTTGCCCATTGTGGGTCAGGGGATGAGCTGGTATCACAGAAGGAGACAAGGACTGGGGGCACCCTCCACTGAGCAGGGTGGGTCCTGCCAAGGACAGAGGCTGAGCAACAACTCATCTTGCTGCTCAGGCCATCACAGGACCAACAGACTCTGCAATTTGTCTGTGGGAGGAAAGAGAAGTAAAGGACCATAAAGGTCTGTACAGCAGTATATTACAGGAGCTCTCCCTCCCCCTGGTAGCTCAGTATCTCCTCACAGTGAAATGGGAGTGTTTTATTTTTGTTTTCCTTTCCATTAGAGGATGACCTTTGCTACAGTTAGGTTGATCTGCTGCAGAGCCAACATCCTCCAGCTTCCAGGGGTTGTGCTTCCCCAATAGCAGCAGATACTTTCTGCTGCTGCAGTTTCCTTATTTAATCATGTCTCCATAAATCAAAAGTGACCAAAACTGTTAAAAAAACATTTGGGTGAGAAATCAGAGCAGCTGAAGAGAGACCAAGACTGAGTCATTGCCTTATGCAATTTCTGTAAACACAGTTGACCTCATTGCTGTGTTAACACCACCTCCCCAAAAAAGCCCCCAAAAAACAAAATGAAACAAAACAAAACATAACAAAACCCCAACAAAAAACCAAACCCAACCAAAATATTTTTAATTGCACGAACATTGCTGTGAGTACATCACTAAATGCTAAATGAAAGATGTATAGAGGAGCATATTTCTCTTGGAAACTGACCAAATGAACATCTGGTGGCTGAGTCGTCTGGAAAAATCCATCAGAGGATAATGACAGCAGCATTAGATGCACCACCATAATTAATACTATGTTTTGATGGGTTTAAACATGAAAAGTGCTGAATGCTGCTGTGAGATGCTTTCTCAGATCACACCTAGTTCAGCAAAGAGTGAATCACTGATTGTTGGAAAGATATACCAAGGAAAGGATGATGCACCACTCCTACACTGATAAGCAGTCACTGCTGGCTGGAGTCAGATAGCAGGACACAGCAGAAGGACATCTGGTCTGACCCTGTATGGTATTCATTACCTTTCAAAATATTTTGAAATTATCAATAAAGAATTTTAAAGCTAAACACGGAGGTTTAATATGGGAAAAATACGAAATTTCAGACTGGTCCTGCTGCTGAAAGGGTAGGAACCACTCTGCTGTACTTTCAGGGTTTGTTTTGTTTTGCTTAATATAGCTCATAGCATGTCCACAATAAAAAGGGACTTCCAAGCATATATACCTAATTGGTTTTAATGGTGGATTTCAACAAGAAAACAGGATTTTTAATACTTAGTATGATCCCTATGTTGTGGTAAGCGTGATTGTTATAAAATATACAGCTTTTGTATTAGATCTACTCAGCTTATTTCACAGCTGAATTATGGCCCCACTACACAATCACTGAAATTCTACTGAAAAAATCTACCCACAAAGAAAAGTCACCTGCAGTGAAAATACCACCTGAATAAATTAGTTTGATACCTCTGCAGTGTAGGTACAGAATAACACAATCATAGAAATATTAGCAAAAGTCAACTTTAAGGGTTTTGCTTCCCCCCAGAACTGTCATGAATAATAAACAAGCCATGATTCCAACCAGACCTTGAAAAGTTCCAAGAGCCTCTGGCCAACCTGTTCCAGTATTACCATACCTTCCTAGGGGAAACATTTCTCCTAACACGCACTTTGGATCTTCTCAAGGCACCTCTTGTGGTTGTTGCCCCTTGCTAGATTGTCACTGGGCAGTTTGGCTCAGCCCTTTCCTAATTACCCTTCTTGCTCTCCTTCACACTGAAGAGGTAGAAAGGTGAGAAATGACACAGCAAAATCGTTCAAGACACAGCATCACTAAGCAACCTTTCATCCACAATACAGTTTAAAAACTTTGAAGAAATAAGCGTGTTATTGGGTTTAGAACACCTATGTGTTCTAAACCTAATTTTTCCTATGCCAAAATCTAGCCTGAAACATATCTGAAAAGTATTCCCATAAATTATGCAAATAAGTCATTTGGGTAATATTAATAAAGAAAGAAAGCAACTATGTTCCCCAGGTCAACAAAAGAAATAGTAAGCACATTTAAACTGGGCTTTTAAAATATATTTTTAACAGGACCTGTATCCAAGCATACATTTTACAATTGCTAAAGGCATGGCTTTAGATCATTAATATCAAATAAAAAGCACTGTGGTCACAAGATGCAAAGACACATTATGGAAAAATCTCACTCTGCCATCTTTAAAAAAAAATGTGTCAGCAGCCTTAATGCCAGATTAAACAATGTTTGTCCTACCACAGCCAGTACAAACTGCAAATTGTGAGCTAACCCAAGTATCCTTTAGCCAGATCAAATTTACCCTGAGTGCTTTGATAGCACATAGATCGGATATTAACGATGGTGAAACCACAGCCCACATTGTCAGACAGCTACATAATGCAGCTGGGTGATTTTATAGATACGTGATTGTACCTGCATAAAACCTCCAACATCTGTGGAATGTGCCTTACAAATGTGCTGAATCCTGAAACTCAGGTAGGCACACATCTCTTTTACCATTCACTTTCAGAACCAACTTTTGCTAGTATTAAAGTTGTGGATAGCTCCTCATAGTGCCAAATATGGCTCAGTTAATCAAATGAAACGTTCTTAAATATTTAGGATAGCTTATAGACTGCTATCTTCCCACATTTAAAAATTAAAATGGCTTATTTCATTATGAAGAAATCAACTGAACACACAGTTCTGTCATACAGCAAGCAACTCAAAAGAATTATGGCTAAGTAGTTTGCAGAGTCTATATTTAGTGATTCTTACTTCCAAATACTTAGACGCTGGATCTGTCCTTAAAGTATTCTTAAAAGGATTGGCAAGTATGTCTATGTGTAAAATATGATAATCCTATGTTAATTCTCCTCCTTACCACTCCGTAGATGCCTGGGAACAAACCATTGTAAGCATTAAGCTTGCTTGAGTTTGCATTGCATTTGTATTCATTAGCCAGACTATTAGTGAGAGCATTTTAGAATTCTCTGACTTTTCCAATAGCTGTGTATGTACATTCACTGGCTGTATTATTTATCTGTGTGAGTGTACATCTACCCACCCATCCATCTCCACTCCTGCATGCATACAGATCAATATGTGTCCCTGTATATTTATGTCTTTCACCATTCTCAAGACATTCAGTCTACTTCTCTGGCACCAACTCTGGGAAACTACTGCTTTTAGCCAATGCCCTTCTGACTGAAAACAGAGCTCCATGCATCATTGACAGGAACCAAGGCAAAAAAGTAGAACAAACAGATAGAGGTGGAAGAAAGGGAAGTATTTATGCTAAATTCGAGAAAAATAAAGGGATTAAGGGGATGTCACAGACTAGATGATTTAAGAAGGGGATTTCTTCTGAAGAGGGGATATTTCTCTGCTAGAATAGAAATCTATCATGTATTCTAACCAGGGTTAAGTCTAACATCTAGAACAAATCTAAATCTTAAACCCAAGATTAAGAGTTGGCTTGTGGTGTCTATTGTATCTCTCAAAGGCTTTAAAAACCAAGGAGAAAATATTTTATGTTTGGATTCAGCCAATACAGTAATATTATTTATAGGCTGCCTCAGGAGCAGTAATAATTTTACATGTTTTTCAGTACTCAACAGAGTGTTTTCAGTAATCTGAATTATTTTAACATGTTCAAATTTATTTCCATCCTCATTTAGAGACACTGGATTAAGAAGCCAATCTCCCTTCTTCCTGTCACTCTGCATTTGTAGTTGTAGACTAAGCCTAACCCCAGCAGCCATGCATCTCGAGGGCTATCACAAGAAGGGAAGCAATTATTTCCCTAACCCTTCTGAGCTAACTGTGCTGGAACTGGGTGATCTTTAATGTCCTGTCAATCCAAGCTATTTTATGATTCTCTGGCATTCTTGCACCAGACCTCACATCTGATGATGATGTTGGTCTAACCCAGACCTATTGTCCCAGTGCTTTTATCTCCAAGGGGTCTGACCACTTATGAATACCTCCACCCTTATTTCAAACTAAACCAGAGCACGAAGAAAGACAAAGAAAGACCCATGGCCATGCTGATCTCATGAAACCATACCTGCCTTGTATTTAAATCAGTGATTGAGCTCATCTCCTAGTGCGCCAAGTACTTCCCAGAGAAAATGGCTAGTGTATCCAGGGAACTTCTCCTCTGCTACTACTTTATCCCTCAGGCACAAATACCACTGTGCTTACATGCAGACTCCAAAGTTATACCAATATCCAAGCAAAAAAACTATACTGTTACATGATAGCTTTTAATCTGATCCCATGCTTAACACTTCCATGTAAATCCCTAGTGCTACTAGGATAAACATCTCAGAAAGCAGAAGTTATTTATTTCTAAGTAAATAATTCTTTTCTTCTCCACCTGTCAGGTATAAGTGAAAGACAGAAGCTGAACCACACGCTGAATAAGATTATTTGGGTTGCATTGTCAAATTTATCACCAACTTCTTGTATGACTTGGAAGAGGGCAGTCAGTTCTGAGGTGTTCCCTGCATACAGAAATCCCCCCGATAGCATTTTAATGGGAGGAATGCTGGCTTTACTATAAAATTCTGCTCTGAAATTACAGAGAAAAGGTGAGATTTATTTAGGCTGCAGTTGTATTTGCTATAGGGTATTGCACATCTAATACCTGGAAGGTAAGAAAAGCAGAGAGAAGCTATAAGACTGCAGCAAACTGAGTGTAATGATAGCAACTCTGGTGATGCTCAAGAGAAAGCACCAGCATTACCACCTGCACAGCACAACTGCAACGGGGGAATCCAGGGTATTTACAGATGTTCATCAAACAGTAAAGCCTCATTGCACTCCACTTGGCAGAAAAACAATTCCATTCACATTTCTCATGATTCTTTTATCATTGACTTGGATTTAGCAGAGTATACTAGCATTTCATCCCTGATGAAGGCACAAGACTGGGAACATTGGCATATTTTGTGAGTATAATTCATTTTTTTGTTCTGGTTGGAATGTAGTGCAGTGCAACGTTACTGCTGGGTGAACACCTGTAGTTAGAAAACACTGGTTTGCTCAGAGGGCCCAAAGCATGCCAAACTGTTCCCTGGAAGGAGATTTGAAAAATGAGCATTTAAAAAAAAAAAAAAAATTAATCCTCTTGTGCACAAAAGGAAATAGAAAAGCAGGCATGAAACTATTCTTTCAGCGCCAGATGTCAAAAAGACAAAATCAAGAATTTGAATCTCTTGGGGATGAATTTCAGCTTTGTCTGTAGGACAAACTAAGGCTTATCTCAAACATTGTAGGATCCAGTTCCTCAAAGCACCAAAATACATACTTATCCCAGTTTCTCAAAGTACAAAAATGCGTAAAAGTCAACAAGAGCAGTGCAAGGAATGATACTGAAACCCTTTGCTCTCTGAGATACATTAATTTCCCTTTTATGGAAAAATGCCATCTAGAAATGAAAGGGTTTTATTTCAAACTGTCAAAACCTTCTATTTAATTTGCAAAATATCCAAATATGATTTGGCTGCAAATATTTTAGCCAGCTTTCATTTACAGAAAGAGTGCGCATATTTTAAAACATGTTCTGATAATTTGGCATAAAATTGCAGAAAGTCTTCACCATCACGAAACCCCTTTTTCAGAGAATATCTGTTACATGACTAAAAGGACCCATGGACTTTATTTTCATGCCAGAATATTAAAATTCTGCTTTCCTAAAAAAACCATGCTCACAGCCACTCCTCAAAAAATAAATTCTAAAAACAACACACTTCATCTTTGTCTTCTGTTCTGTCCTCTACTATTCAAGCCCAACAGACACATTAATGAGATTGAAGCTCATTCAAATTAATTTTGCTTTACCTTGTCTTTTGTTACTGTTGACATTGTGAAACATGAACTCTGTGTTGGTGAACTGCAATAAAATAACAGGTAAGTAACATGTTCTTGAGAATTTCCAAGTTTCCTTTCATTTGTTCTACTCCCTAGATGATGTTATCTGCCATTAATTTACACAAAATTTCTTTTCTTCTTTTACATAACATACAGTTTGACAGTCTGATACTGATGTTCTAGATGATTCCCCATCTTTCTCTCCTTCCAACTGCTCTACCATGCAGTTTGCCCTCCAGGCATTTTACTGTTCTAGCCCATTTATGCTTCTCTCCTGCACTACCTTTGACTTTCACCCCTTCAGTGGTTTTCCTTCACTGATTTCCT
Organism: Leptocoma aspasia; assembly: GCA_013399835.1. Classification (NCBI taxonomy): domain Eukaryota; kingdom Metazoa; phylum Chordata; class Aves; order Passeriformes; family Nectariniidae; genus Leptocoma; species Leptocoma aspasia. Next base: position 80,758 of record VXAX01003413.1, read on the forward strand.
TCCACATCTTTTTCCAAGCTGTGATTAAACAATAACAGATAAAGCAAAAAGGGTAAGAAAACATACCTTCATTTGATCACTTCAAATTCATCCGCAAAACAAAAAAACCCAACAAAAACAAAACAAAACAGGACAAAACAAACAAAACCAACCAAACAAATAAAAACTACAAAAAAACCCAAACTTAATAAAAAATAATTAATCAGTTAAGTATCAAAGTCTAAGTGTGATAAAGCTAAATTAATGGTGATGGATAAGTTTCTGAGATAGGGGTGACTTACATACATCAGAATTCAGAATAAGGCTCTCTATGTACCCATACATTAACTTCACATGTTCTTTCAGCACATAAGTTTTCTCTTGCAGGTTTACAGAAAGTAGAAAACAATACTAAAAATCAAAGCTTTGGCCAAACGTTTTACGTCCCAAAATAATGCTGCTAATTAACGCTGAAACACGAAGTGTTTAGAAGAAGGATCTGGAACTCTTATGTAATAAAGCATTCCTCCATGAAGGCTATCAAGCACAACCCATAATATTTTTACCAGTATGCATCTACATGACATCCTTGTATTAGTCTAAATATAACTCCATGAGATATGCCGGCTTTCATGTTCATCTATTGCACCAAGGTTCTTGGTATACGAATCACCTCATTAATGCTTCAGAACACAGTATAAATACTCATTTCAGAAAAAAAATTATAAAGAATAAACCAAGTGATAATGCTGTACATGACTAGTCTAATATACATTATGATTACCTAAATGCAATGATAAAAGAGCAGATTATTTCCTCTCTCATTTTTTGCAATAATTTCATGTAGTTTAAATTATCTACATCTATCAACTCCACACACTGGCCAAGGCTGAAACAGTGTTGACCAGATCCACAGAAGTCAATTAGTTATGCCAATTTGCTCCAGCTGAGAATCGATTCTCAGTTGTCTTTATGCTTCCTATAAAATATTCTGTAGGAAGAATTGCTTTAATGAAGCTTGGTCAGCATGTATGGGAAATGTCAACACGAAATTCCTTCTCACCAGCTTTTGGACTTCAGAAAATAGACAGTTTAAAAAAATCCAATCTACCACCTAGAAAACCATAGGCTTGGACTGAAATTGCAGACAGATTTAAAATTAACTCTAAAGGAAGGGGCTTCAACATTATCAATCTCATAAAACTATTATCCTTCTTTTCCTTTGGCAGGTTTTCCTAAATTTGCAATTAAATAATTTAAACCATTCTTGTCCAGATGCTGTTGATGAGAAACAATCACAAGAAACAGAGCAAACAAAAGAAAGATCATAAAATACATTAACTTTTACTAGCCATGCTGCCGTGCATTAGCATTTTTACTAATGACCTCATTACCATTTAGTTCAACAAACAAACAAAAACTGTTTATTTGATAATTTATTTATTCTAAAATAACGTAGCCTTTTTTCTTTTTTATGTGTCCTTGTTATGAGCTCACTGACGTTAAAGGCACCGCTACAATCAGTTAAGTAATTATCATAGGATAAAAGCTTTTACCATGAAAAAGTTTTGTTTGAAAAAGCATGAACTGCGATTCTCATTGATAGCTTTCACCAAGTGCAGGATTCAGTACATTGTAGCACAAAGGCCTAGATTATCTCCCTCTGTTAAAGGCTTAAAATTCTACAACCAGACCATGCCAGTTACCAGTATCAGATTATGATAACAAGATCATGTTCAGTTATAAAAACAAGTGTCTAAACTTTTCTCATGTCACTTTCTATCTAAGTCCCATTGCAGTTGTGAAAGGACCCATCTGAATGTGTGTAGAAGCTCATTTTAAAGCTAGCTCTTTGAACTGGATTCATGGGGTATTTGCATAAGAAGATTTGGGTAAAAAGAATGGGCTGGTGCTGCATCTGCCCATTAATATGCCTGCTAATTCAGCACATTGTAAGCCTATTGATGTATCACAAAAGGCTCAAATTCAAGGACAGTTATCCTATTGCCATTGTTAGGGTTTGAATTCAAGTAATATGTTCACTATAGGAATACAGTTGTTACAATTAGATATTTTTCTATAATGGTATAAAGAACTGACGACAATCAGAATTACAATAACGCTGATAAAACTTTAGAATTCATGAATTCTATTATTTTAAAAGATGCAGGTGCTGATTAATTTTGCTTTGCATAATACTTGGACATTGAGTGCTGGAATACTTAAAGAGCAGCAGCAAATTGAGGCAATATAACCTATCAAAGCTAGCAGTCTCCCTTTAGTGCCAATGCATATTTATCTTGCTTATGAGAGTTTTAATAAAAAATTAAAATACTAAACTGAGTTGCAACAGAAAAGAGGAGACCTACAACGTGAGCTCGAGGAGTGGGTATTTTAATCTTGCTTATGAAAAATGCAAAAGCATCACTTGTGCTATCAGGGGATATCCTACACGGAACATTTTTATGGTGAATATGAATTGCTTAAAAACACTGTATACTTGCAAATGGAAAAAAGAGCAGAATCAGTGATTCATGCAGGAAGCACAGAGCAGCCGCTGCACCAGCTCCACAGTGGATTCAGAGCAGACACTGAGGCACATAGGCAAATAAAAAGCTTCTAGCTGAAGTGCTATAAAGAGTTTTTAAAGCACGCAACACAAAGGAAATGCTCAAGAACGGGCTAAACGGAAACAAATGCAGAAAACATCAAATTAAGTCTAGTTAAACCTGGCCCTTCAAGTTCCTAAGGTGGTGCCTGTTGAAGGCCCCAGCGCGTGGCTCCCAGGGGAAGGCCGGGGAGCTGTGTGTGGTGGGGACAGGATTTCTGCTGGGCCGTGCCCGTGTCCCTGCCGTGGCCCAGGAGAAGCCCAGCTCACCGGGGACCCGCGGCGCCCCGCGCTCCCACACTGCCGCGGCATTGTCCAGCCGCTGGGCCAGGGGGCACGGCCACATTTTTCTCACTCCGCGTCCCTCAGAGAAGACATCAAAGACCGGAGAGTTGTGCTCTTTGTGTTGTTTGGTCTCTGACTCTCAACATGTGGTTTCGCAGGCCCAAACATCGGCACCTTTTAACCTATTCTGTTCAGCTTAGGCCTCAGCTCCATTTGAGCATTAGGGAAACTATAGTAACCGATAATCTGCCTGTTCCTGAATAGAAACTATGTACCTTGTCACACAAGAGCCTGAGGATCACCATTCGGGACAAGTTCCTTTACAGGCCCTCGGCTTTCTTTGCTGGGGCCCGGCCTGTCCTGCTGAAAAGGTGTCAAAACCCTTTGCCTTTCTGCGACGGGGGATCTGTGTTAATGTTAATTTATATTTAACAAATGGGATATTGTCCCGCAGAATGTATCAGTATTTGATGATCTATTACAAATGTTTTCATCAAGTCATAAATGTGGGCCCTTGACAAAAGGCGAAAGGTCTCGGGGGGAGCAGGATGGCGGCGGGGAAGGCAGGGACCTGTTGCGCTGTGTATGTGTGTGTGTTTTCGGTGGGACCCAGCCCCGTGCAGGTGGTGACAGCACATCTCCCACCCGCCCCGACACCCGTGCTGGGCACCGAGGCCAAGCGACGTGTCCAAGCTCAGCAGCCAAGTGAGCAGCAAAGCCTCCTCCCCGGCCCCGGCGTGCTGAATCAAACACTTTCTCCACCAGCAAGTTGCAGAGTGAACTTTGTTAGTCGTGGGTTTTATTCATGTATGTATTTTGTAGCGATCTGATCTCCCACTTAATGAGCCTCCCCCCAGGCACAGGGAAAACCTTATCACCAGTCCCATTTTTCACTCACTCAATCTCTAATCCGGCACTGCACTGTCTTGTTATTAGCAGGAAAAACAACAACAACAACTATGTATATCGTGTAGATCAGAGCCAGGAAAGAAAGGAACAAATGTCAAGGGTTTGAAGAAGCAATTCCAACCCAGCTTCATTTCATCTCTGTCACTCTTTCCTGACTGTCACGCAACAGCCGGTTGCTAACACGTTTCCCTCCACAAAATAAAAGACATTTCTGCTTTCTTTATAATAGTTTAATATTAATAGGGAGGGGAGCTAAATTGTTGACACTGCAACCAAAATACCGTGCTGCAAACCAAAGTATTTGGTATGAAACTAAAGATCTTCTGCATTAAGCTCTCTCACAGTGACCTGACATAAACTGGCAACTGGCAGCCGTCTGCTTTTGGCAGCTTGGCATATTTGGTCATTTATTGGGTGCATGTGAAGATCAAATGGGTTAAGATTCTTCTCCTTAAACAGCAGGGAAAAGAACATCAAAAAGGTGTAAATTTCATTTCCCCAGTTTTGATTAAGTCAAGCATGAAATGAAATGTAATACTCTCAAGTGGCAAGGGTTTATACTATTGATGTTGTTACTTCTGCTTCACAAAGCCCAATCAGCCGACAGCGAGTTGAACAAGCTAACAGAGTTTCAGGGTGGCCAGATGGAGGGTTTTTACTATGGTTGAAAAGACAGCTTAGTGCTTGCCTCTTCAAGCCAAGTCAATGCCAACTGTGTGAAATCCTGGCCATTCTACCCCTTCTTTTTTTTTTCCCCCCTCGTCTCAGTGCTGGTGGCTAGCACCATACAGACCTGATTAAAAAAAACAAACCCTTAAGCAAAACAAGGCCTTGAATGAATACTTTTTGTCAGAAGCATTGCTTATCTTCCCCTCAAAGTGCAGAGATTTCTGAATTCCTGATGCAGACCAATCTTACTACAGTATTTAAGCAAATGGGAAGACCTATTGCATTTGAATGTTATCTGAAAGGAGGCCTTTGCAAGATTTTGGTAGTTTCTCTGAGATTAAAGTCATAATGCTATTTGTTTTCAATAGTGTGGTGATGCAAAAATCTACTCACGTGCTTTGAAAATAAATGAAGATTTAAACTGTACCTTGTTCATCCATTAAGGGAAACTAGAGTTAATTCAGAACACTGTGAGATGCACATTGAGAAAGTCTTTAGATCTAGATACAAAAGTAACAGGTCTTAAATTGAGTGTGGTCTTACTTCGTTAGGAAATTTGTCCTTTTTTTATACGTGCTTTTTCAGGTCCCTTGTTCCCACTACATTCTCAAATTTAATGCTCTTGCCACTATACAGCTGGACTAGAATAGAGTGGCTTTAGTAAAGACTTAATAGAATCTTTAATGCTTCTAACAATCCACTCCCATTGAACTGCATTAAGTAGATATTATGGAAGGACAAAGAGCTAAATAGCTCAACATCAACCTCATTAGGCATGCAGGCAGGCCTTGAACCATTTTATGGGCAAGCCTATTGTGAGTACACTCACCAGGTTAGCTTTAAATTGCAAATGATACCCTGAAAAGGGAAGAGAAGTTTTAGAGAATGGCCTCACAGAAAGAAAATCATTTTAGGCTATAAGAAAATGAAAGGCATTGTTAAAATTGCTCTGACCGTAGCAAATGAAATACATCATGGGCTTGAGAGGCTGAATGCTACACTTGAGGGTTTTTTGTTGGGTATTTTTTTTTGTCCGTTTAGGAATGTGTTGTACAGCAGAATATAAACAATATACAGTATGTAAGACTTAATAAGGGTGGCTCAACATACTATCCTTTGTCTGAAGTTAAACAAATGATAAGGGTACAATAATTAAGTGGAAGAGGAAAGGCAAAAAAAATCCCATTTATTCCATTTGAGTAAAAGACCAAGTATGAAGAATGTTATTTATTGAAACTTTCCAGCATTGAACTGCTTAATCAATAAGGATTCATTTAGTCTTAGCACTTCTGCATTCAGAATTTTTATATTAAAAAAAAAAAGTCTCTCAAGAATTGTTTGCAACAGCAAAGTGCTTTAACAACTGACATTATGATGCTGCAAGTCTGGGAACATATTCCCAAGCAGAGCCCTTCTCTGTCACCTTAGTGGATGAATAATTGTGCCTTTGCATATTCCTTGTCATAAATGGCAGGAATGAAGGGACCCTAAGGACCGCACTGGCAGGATTGGTGCTGTACAAGCAGAGTAAATTAAAACAAGGATTAGAGCAAGTATGATTGGGGATGACAAGCAGGGCAGTTGTCGCCACACAATGTGCCTTTTTGCCCATATGGTCTGCACCAAGCTTACACAGCACAAACCCTCTAACATGGATGCTTATTAAAGCATTCCTTCTTGATCAGGACATGAAGTCCTTAAAGCTTCTTGTCATGGGAGAAAAACAGTGTTTCTTTCACAACTTGGGCAGCAGCCTCAAGCACAATTATTTATGAAGTTTTACATGCAACTGCTCTATCTTTACTTTTCCTTAGATTAATATACAAGAAAGCCCATAAATGTGAAAAATTGAGCTTACAGTCTGCAGTTATAGTTATGCATTGTATAAGTTATTAAATGTGATAGTGAATTAACTGATAATTATATTTTAAATAAAAATCAGGCATATGAGGTATTTCAAAAGTGCCTCCTGAAGTATGGATTTGCAGTGTACACAGACTGTGGGTGATTTTTAACTCTGTTTAACTGGATAATGAAGGTACATAAAATTCATGCTAGGAAAATATTTGAGTGATCATATATGAAATATTATGAGCAAAAAAGAAGAGTAGGGCAACTTTCTTATCACTTACAAAAGCAGAATAAAGCAATTTTGTTTCTAAACTCTTGTGTTATCTCACATGACATACTTAATTTTCTGTGCCTTAGTTCACTAATTGGTAAAATTGAAATAAATTACACATTATAAGTACATTACACATACAATTATATCAAAAGAATATACATGTTAGTATTTCTTTTTGCTGTTTATTTCCCTTTTACTCAAGGCTCACACCACTGGTCCTGATTTACAGAAGGGTACCTAGATTCCACAACTGCCTATGAATAATTTTTAGTCTCTAAGAAGAGTTCTGCCTACAGCAAGGTATTGTTGGAATGGTGATTTCTCAGTCCTGCAATAAGGTACCCAAACTTGAGCCACCAGCATACAAAACATTTATTAGAACTTATGTTATTTCTTGCTATCACTCCTACTTTTGGACCTCTGGAGAACTGGGATTGTTTCTCAAAGCCAAACCCTCCCTGTGCTTTGTAGATTCAATAAAATGAGTGTGAAAACATTCCCTGCTGTGAGTGAATTGTAAGAGCCAACATTTCCCACTTTTCAGTAAGTCTTGGCTGCTGAAGAGCAGCCCAAGCTCCATGGATGCACTACAACTCCTTCCTTTAGCAGGTGGGCAGCTCTGAACTTTTGTAAACAGAGTCCCCAGCATGCCAATTTTATTGCAATAGTTCCGAGATCACATATATACACACTTGCATTATTAATGCACAACTGCAAGCTGGCAAAGAACAAGCTGAAGGATGTAGCCAGCAGCATCTAAGTGATATGGGCTGATACATGGAGTCCTTCCTATCTTCAACTTACAAGCATCTTAGACTAGGTCTCTTCCCCAGAAAGAATCCACAGATTTTTTCTTTTCCTCACAGTTTATCTTGGCATGTAATTACTGCCACAAATGCTTAAGAGGATCCCGATAACCTGTTAACTTTTCTTGGCACTTAAAAATCATAGACAGTTGTGCTAGAAAACTTCTAGGATGAACAGATGCTACTAAATTTACTTCATCTTTGTGTCCAAAAATCTTCAAACTATTATCTCTTTTATTTTCAAAGCTGTTGACATTGAATTCAAAATTATTAGGAATTGGGCTTGGCCAGGCATTATTTGGATGGATGTATTCGTATTTATTAGGATGGTCTCTTGCTTCATGCCTAGATTTTGTTAGACACTGAAACAAATCAGAAAATATAAGGTACACCATTTTATGGGTACAAGGGACATTTGCACCACTAACCATGAACATATTTCGTATCTTAGTTTCATCTAATTTGCTTTGTAGATTTGGGCTTAATCTGTAGGAGCATGGCTACAGGAAGGAGTGGCCCAGTAACTAAAGCATTGAGCCTAAGATTTGGGAAACCAAATTTAAATCCCTATTCTATGAAAACATCTTGATCATTTAGGTCAAGATACTCAAATGTGGTTAAAAAACATACTCATGTAAAGCTTCTAACTGTCAATGAAAATAAGAATTCTAATTTTTTGTCAGAAATGTATTAAGCACCTAAAAATCTCTGAGGATTAGGACTTGAGACTCTCTGTGCTCCAGGTCCCTGACTGCGAAACAAAGATTTGCTCTACTGGGCAGGGATATTCTGTATCTGCCCTACAGTCTTGGAAATGCTCAAGGTTATAGATACAGGAACCAGATAAGGACTGTAAATATTATCATTTTAAAGAAACATGGTTTAGTATAATTTTATTCCTGTATTAATATGGCTGAAAGGGAAACAGCTTTTTAAAAATGCTGTGTTGAAGGCATATATTTTTTTTCATACTTGAGAGATCTGCCTTTTAGAAGATTGAATTTTTTTTTTAAAAACTCTGTAAACACATATGATCACTATTTTAAGCATGATTTTAAAAATTCCTTCTAATAGTTTTTAAAGTTCTTTTAGAAGGAAAAGGAATAAACAGATTTTAACTGGAATATTTTAGACAGCTACTCAAGCTTTCAAAATGTGTACAATTTCCTGTATATCTGTTCATATAATGAATTATTGACAAGCCATGAAAAGAGATTCAATGAAGTGAATGTGAAGAACTTCTTACTTCACTCTTCTCACTTAAATTCTAGATTGAGGCTACAAAATTAAATCAAACGATTACACACTCGAGGATATTTCATATGAAGTGACTTCTGCTCAGGCTGATCTAATCTAGACTGAAATGTAAAACAATCAGTCTCTAAGAACTTTAAAGTATCACGAGCTTCATTGACTTCATATTACCTAACACTTTAAAAGTATTTGAGAATAGGCCAGGAGAAATTCCGCGAAAGGAGGACATCAGGCTTAATGGCAAGGTGATATCACAGTACAAAACTTTAAAGTAATTATTACTGCTCTGATTTTAAAGGCCATATTTCCCTGCACTCTTCCCCTCATCCCTCAAGATTAAATAACATTTTTCAGCAGGCTTCACTCCATTGTAATACATTTCAGACATGTTGAGTAAGTATCCTGAAATCCTTACACCTCCTGATGTCACCACTCCTCTGAAAACGTGTGAACCGTGTGTGCCTAGACAAAGCACTGCCCCACTCCTGCAAAGGCATGCCTAAGTATGCAGTTAACTTGATGCACTGCAAATTATCCCATAAATCTGAGTGTGCCTCTAAGTGTTTGTGGGCTTGGAGCCCGAACGAACATCCACCTACAACTTCCACTGCATTAGGGCTGAGCCGAGGTGGGTGACGACTGCCAACTGGCTTCCCCCAGGGTCCACCTAGAGACAGAGCACAGATCCCCAAATACCTCTTTTTCATTTAATTACCAAAGCTTTCATGTGATATTTTCACAGAAATGTTCCACCTGTCCTAACAGTTACAAAACACATATTTCCATCACTTTGCTTTTCAGCACTTCCACTGACTTAAAACAAACATTGAGCAATGATAAGCCTTAAGATAAGGGAAAAGACAGAAGACAACTTGAACGCTTTTTTTTTTGTGGAGGAAGAGATAATTAACTGCAGTGTTCAATGATCTTTTCCAAAACTAAACAGAAATAGGATAATTAAAAACTTTTACTGAAATACCTATTTACATTTTTAAAGTAAAATATGTGTGACATAATAAACAAATCTGCAGCTTATTTGTTTCAGTAAGGACCGACTGAAATGGAAGTTTAATTTCTCATTGGAAGTGAAGGTAGCTCCTATCATTATTAAAAGATAAACATGAAGGTACTGAGAAAACTAATTAAATTTTGTTGAGTAATCAGGAAGTCCCTCATGAATATCCTCTGGGGTAGGCCTTAATGTGGAGAGATCTCAATTTTGTGGTTAAATAATTTGAAGAGATTAATTAGTAAAGAATAAGCATTAAAGACAATCATGAGAAGATAAAGGTAATTTCTTTTTCACATTTACCACTTTTATAGCTCTACCTGATGAAAAAGCTTTCATTGTCTAAAGTGACTGTTAACAAGATAGTTGTCTGAATTATTTTTAAGTATTTAATTTATTAGCTATACAGTAGAAATAAAAAACATTCCGAGATGAAAACTTAACTTTAAACCAGATTTGCATAAAGGATTAGGCTCTTTCCAGTTCAGAACTACTTTTCAATCTCAAAGTGGGAGAACTGATCTTTATCCTGAGTTTCTTTTTGTTCTTTTGGAAGTTCAGTTTAATCCAGCTCTCTTAATTTTCACCTTCTCCCTAAACCTTCTAGGCTTGTTATATGATAGCTAAGGATCATTATCCACCCAAGCTGAGGGGGTTTTCCCTTCATTAATTTCTGTAAGAAGATTACCAGTGCTTGTTTGTTGTTGTTTAAGCAAATTATTTCCCTAAGCAATTTGTTTTTCCAACTGGTTTACACTTTAATGCCCTTGATTGAATTTCAAACAAGAGATCAACTTGACCAACCAACTCTGCTTAGGGAGAGTGGAAAAAACAAAAAAGGGGGGAAGAACTTCGTGTGAACTATTTAAGCAAGAAGAGTGCTTAAAAATGTGCTCAACCATTCAGTCAGAGATGCATCATAATCAGCAGCTCATTCAGGACTTGTTTAGTTTTTGAAGTCAAGGTGACTTTTCTTGAAGACAAAATTCTCTAATTACCACTGATATGTGTGTGTCACACCTAAGAGAGTTTTTTAGTCCTTTAGTTCTACATATTTCCTCTCCTCTTTCCCCCTGCCCCAAACCTGTATTCATTGGAAAAGTGTCAGAATTTTTTATACATTTGAAAAGAGATGGCTGAAGCAAACAACATGAAGATTGGGCATTTACTGCTTGCAGTTCGAATAACTGCAATAATAATTCTTACTCAAATTATTATTTTTAAATCAATGCAATCAAGACAAAATGGTCTGTGATTCAGTTTCACTTCAGTTTTTAGGCAAAAAATGAAGCATTTAAGCACTCTAGGCTTCTCAGTGAACTTTGTATATATAAATTTGCACAAGCAGACAAGCTAAGCAGCAAGATATATCATCCTTAATTATCATCTTCCTGAATAATTGTCTTGATTTAGATGATATTATATGATTATGTAATTTTTACCCAGGCTAAGCAGCCACCTCAATAAAAAAGAAGCCACTAGTCAAATTTAACTCCATCAACCCCCCTACCAGTTTGATGATGCCTGTCCACTAGGTCAAGTTGTGAAATCCATATTCATCTACTGAAGTATTTTAACTTGTGGGATTGGAATGTACTTCCAAGCAAAGCTGGCAGAATCTGACTATTTTACAGGTGAGCACCACTCCTATACCCTGACTACAGTGTGACTTGTCAACCAGTTTGTCTCTCCTGTTCTCCTTACCAGGAACTCCATTTGTTCTCTGCTGGACCAATTGAACAGACACCGCTGGTGCTTAGAGAGAGAAAGCTGTTCTTATACAGACTGCACAGGAAGAAAATATATAAAATTAACAACAACAACAACAAACCAAAAGAGCAACCAAAATGCAACAATGTGAACATCAATAAATGAAAAAACAAAATAGCCAAAAAATCAATATAACTTGACTCTTAAGGCTGAAATTGCACTTGTTACCTTAGAAGCTTGCAGAACCCCCGACAGCATCATCACCTCTACCCAGACTGCCTCACACCTCAAAAAGTGCCAAGCACTACACAGAGAGGCAGCTGCAGTTTTTACCTGACAGCACAAAGGGATCACAACCCGCAAATGCTTAGGGAAGAAATGGACAACTCTATAAATACTGGCCCTTAATGGAGTGGGAATTTTGTATCAGCTACAATGGTGAGATGAAAGAAAGAAAAAAGTAAAAGTGATTACTAGTCACTGTAAAATTATAAAAAAAAGCAAACACAGGAAATAAAATTATAATTACTAAGAGCAAGCAAGGCTCATGGTTGCAATTCTCCTCTGTGATGACCTTACACACTGTCTGCTTTACATTCCACTGAGGTCTATGCCAGCTAAGTACCTTGGAAACTTTGAGATATGACCTAATATAAATTAACTGTTATGAGGTCATATTAAAATGGGAGGCCCATCTATTTTAACTTCACTAGCTGCAAACAACACGAGTAAATTGGACCATATCAAGCTATCAGCATGCTATGGAAATCGTCACTGATGTAGATGTTATATTGCATGAGATCTCCTTTCCTTGTCTTTTTTTTTTTTTTAATAAAGAGTGTCACAGTATTTCTGACTTTGGTGTCAAAAGGTAGATCAATAAACAGGTAATCATTAGTTAAAACCCAGGATACTCAATCATGAGCATTAAGTTATTGATTTGACATTTATCCTACCACAGTGTCTTCTCGTTAAGTGTTTCAATAATCTAGTTTTGAAATTTTTCTATTCTTTGACATTCCTAGATTCTGACAGGGCCCTATGTATATTCAGCAACTTGTAACAATGCCACACTAATATAACCAGGAGATGAATGATAGCAGTTCTGATTTTGGGAGCTGGAGATAAAATGATATGGGCCTATTTCTAAAGCAAATAGACTTAAGAAGTAATGAATTTCTGCATATCAAAATTCCACACTAAAATCACTACAAGAAACAGTGTCATCCATTCTAATAAGCATATGCTAATTACTCCCCTTCAAAAATTGCATTCAAACCATACATATGTATATATTTGCAACTGGTATATAAATAGTGCCTATATGGTATGAAAAATATCTTAGTTTAGGAACAGGATACACCAACAAATTTAATTTCATGATGACACATAGCATTCTAACAAAGAAATGTTGTCACTTAAAATAATATCCACATTTTAATATATCTTTTCCCAATCTCACCTCCTACTGTCAACACCATCAATTTCAACAGTGCTCCTTCCCTTCTTTCAACATCAAAATGCGGTCCTTCCAGTATCATTATTATCAACCTGAGCAAACTAAATGTGAAAAGGTGCCACTAATAGGACAGCTTTTGACATCACATCTTGAACCAGAATAAGCAAACAGGCAAGTCAAATCTTCAGGGTCAAGCTTTGAAGTCAATTTTCTGACCCGGGAAATCATGTTCTGTGACAGTGATGACAAACGGTGAACACATGCCTTGTATAAATATGTCTATGAATGTTGCCTTACAAACATTCACAGTCACCATCTCACTGGAGCCAACTATGAAAAGAAAAATGGGAAGTTTGCACTTTGAACATCTACTGTTTGACATGCTGCTTTAACGAAAAAAATAATCCAACTTTAAAATTGCTTTATTTTCTTAAGTAGAGTTAAAAAATGTAATAAAAAAGCACACACATACACCTAATTTTTAATTAACCTTTGCCATCTAAACATCCACTGAGCAGCATAATGTATACAGTGCAAATGTTTTGCTATTTGGACTCCTGTGCCTAAAGCACTCTCTAGCAAAGCTTTCTAGGCACAGCACTAAAAAGTCATTGTTTATTGATTTCAAAATCTAACAGACTAATTATATATTTGTAGATGACTTGACAGATTTACAAAACTGCTATATGATTTTATAATGGAACATGCTCATGTTAATCTCCATCTATGGAGATAGCTAGAGGGGGCTGACCTTTATCTTATATTTAAAACACAAGCAATAACTGAAATTCATTTTCAATTTATTTTCCAATCATATAAAAGGAGGGGGAAAAGATTACTTTATTGAATCTTTTTTAGCTGGTAAAAGCTTGGAGACACACAGTCTTGATGCCTTCCAAGGAGCCACAGGGATGGTCTATAGGGAACAGACTTAATCGAATAAACTAATCTTTGCTGTGGAGATTAAGTAGATGGCTACAGCAGTAGAGTAACAGCAGAATGCAAAGTATCAGCAGCACCATCAGCTGCTTTAAAGGTGCTGTAGGTAGCAGGAAAGCTTCCCTGTTGGGTCCACCCTACTGATCCTGCAAATTTGGTAAACTTCATGGAAATTTAATAATGCTGCTGTATTGTGTTTGCCTGCTGAGCGAACAGCCTGGTGCTGCAAGGTACATATGTGATAATTTTCAAGGGGTTTTTGGAATATACAGTAACTGTTGCTACTCAAGCCTGGGGCCTTTAAGCTGAAGAGAGCATATACAGTGTACATCCTCAAGGTAAATACTATCTAGAGGTAAGGATGTGTTTCAAAGCAGTTCCTGACAGTTGGTAAAGTGCCTTACTTTGTAAGCACATCTTTTCAAACACTCTTTGATTCCCTATGCCAATACACACATGAAGAACTGAATTAGTCTGGGATAGAATCTGTCATGATATATGACTAACATATTTCTGCACTTTTATGTTAGCTTAAATAAAAATCGAGTTATTTTGTTGGGTTTCTTGTTCGCCCTGTCTCTTCCATTTAGCACTCTGAGTTGGAAATCCCGACTAATTATGGGCTACACATTTCTGAGGAAATGGCAGAGATGGCACCCTTTCCCTGCAGAAAGAATATTTTTATTATGGCTTAGAAACAATCCAAAACACACACACTGCTTCTGTGCTTTCGGCCTGGCAGTGAAAAGGGAAGCAAATCAGAGCAGGAATGATCCAGGTTTCAACATATACAATGAACTTATTTAATAAAAATAAAAAGAAACATTTCAAAAACAATTACTGCTGCCTTTGGATCCTGGAACTTGAAAGAAAACCGCAGCTGCATTGCTCATTCCAGCAGCTCACAGTTCACAGGGTAAGCAGTGCTCGTCAATATGAATCAGCTGTGAAATGCAGGGCTGTGCTTGGACTTCAGTTTAAATTGGCCATCCCTGCAATATTGTTATTACAGTTAATAAAAACTGTTGCCTAACACTTTGACCACAGACCAGCGGAGCCGGGGTGGGGTGGGGCTGGGGAAAGTGTCAGGGGGCAACACTTAATGTGAAAAGTATTTGAGGGAAGGTTACTTCCTGTGGGTTACTTCTGGAGGTGACAGTCTCGCCTGAATATTGATTCCCTATGTGACAGAAAATGTGAAAGAGATATTAAATGAATTTCCGGTGTGCTTCAATAGCAGTTTAGCAATAATAAGCAACCAGTGAGGGAGAAGCTTTCTTCCTTTTTATCAACAAGATATGGGCTATCCAATGGCAAGTAATATATCAGAAAAGCAAAAACATTCACTTCCCNTTATTCTTATGGCTCTTATGATTTCCTCCGTTTAGCTTAACTGCCTCCCATCCTCTCTCTTTTATAACAATTAGATTATTTTTGACTATGTATAGAGGATAATAATAATTATTAGCATGAAAATGTGCTACAGGTGTAGCACACATCAGTGTGCAGGAAGGCTGCAGTACCTGCAGGGCAAGGATCACAGTAGGGCCTTTAATACAGGTGACCAACATGCAGCAGCATTTATGTGGTGTTTCAGGCTCCCTGGGGCCACAGACAGCGGAGAGAGCCAAATGCTGCCACCAGCCTTCCCATCTCCTCTTGGTGTGCAGCCACATGGACACAAATGGAGATCATGGAGCAGACCATCAAAAAACCACACACTTTGTCCTGAAGAAACGTCCCAGGACAGAGAAAAATACTGACTTTGCAAAGACTGAGCAAATCCAACAGCCTTCTGTCAACAGCAAATGAGTGCTTGGTCCTACCAAATGCAAACAGTGTAGATTCAATACAGCCTGAAGCATCCCCAAAGCTGTGCATGGTACTGGAAATGTTTGCTGTGTCAAGGAACAGCCCATTCAGACTGGAAGTTTTGCTATTTGGAGGCACACCTGATGTATCCCATGGTCTCTGCTCCTGCCTCCACAACACTAAATGGTCTCAAAAATGTCAGCATCTCACGCTCAGAGAGCGTCAAAGAAACAATGTATTAACAAAGGGGTTCAGACTATGCTTTCCAGAGGAGAGACAGACAAGGCAAAGCTGTGAGGATGACCAAGATGACAGCTAAAGCCCTTTCCCTAGGAAGCAGCAAACCAGACTTCAAACACACAAAAGTCAACTCTATTAGGATCAATCTATAGAGTGCCAGGCTGCACACCAGAAACAGAGCAGCTCAGCTCACCAAGAGTGAGCAGCCAGAGCACTAACAAAGGTGTTTGGCTACACCTGAGCCAGCTGCACATTTGCTGGCCCAAGGGCAGCCCATGGTGAGCAGCACAGAGAACCCAGCACAGCTCAGCACTCCAGTGCTTCCTCAGGTGAGCGCTTTTTGTAGCCCACACCTCACACCAAAACAGCTGGATTGCTACCAGTCTTTGATCTGCCCATCCAAATGTTACTCAGCCACATCTAAGAAGGCTGCAATCACTTTTTTTGTCATCGTTGTGGACATAAACCTTATGGCAGAAAGCAATCAGGAGGATATACAATAACAAATTAATACTAAAAGCCAAGCTGTCTTCCATGCCACAAAACAAGCAAAAGAATAAATATAAAGAACAGATTCCAAATGGCTGGCAGGTATATCTCCAGTGGGAGTGGAGTGAAAATTGTCTGCACTTCTTCCAAGAAACTCTAGCCAGCATGATTAGTTGGTGTTCATTAAATAAGTTCTGTTGACCAGTTTTTGTTATCTCATCATTATTTTTCTTTATTAGAAAAATTAGGCTGGTTAAATGCTATCAGTAGGATTATCTATAACCTACTGAGGTAATGGTTTTCTATGCTAATGCAAATGTGATCACTGTGCAAGTTAAATGACCTTTGCCCCTTGCCCCACTAGCTACTAATGAAAGAAGGCATTTAAGAGACAATTATTAGGTTAATTTCCTTACTTGAATGCTGACATTGATGCTGTGCTCCTGTTATTAGACCTACCTCCAGGTAGTAACAATGCAAGTAAAATAAGAAAGAAGGTAACTGGTGGGCATTGCATGGGAAAGCTTCAGGTGCTTAATATCAAAGGTGAAAAGCCCTATAAATTAAAAAAAAATAACCCCACAATCAAGAAATAACACAAAGTTATAAAAGAAGACTCTGTGGAAGATGAATTCAAAAATAAGAAATGAAGAATGTGAAACTAGTGGTCATATGTGGTAAGAAAACACTACTTCTGGAAAACATGAAGGTTAAGTAGCTAATTATCACTTGTACTGGGGCAATCCCAGCCATAAACTACTCTCAGTAGAAGAGGCTTCTCCACTTAAGACCAATCTTATAAACAAGCAAAGTGATGCACAGAAAGAGAACAGGAGAAAGTACAATGTTTAGTGTTGTGAGGAACTGCCAGTTTCTGATTTAGAAGACAAAAGCAGTGACATATCATTTGAAAGTTATTAAGTGTGGCAAGGCTACCACTGCAAGCCCAGAGGTGCCCAAGCTCTCAGCCATTGGCTAATGGGCCAGTATGTGGGCTGGTGGAGAAACTTGCTGCCCTTAGTGGCCTACAGCCACCATCAGAGCCAAGCCTTCCCTCTTCCCCCCAGTCCTACAGCCACCATCAGAGCCAAACCTTCCCTCCTGCCCCCAGTCCTACAGCCACCATCAGAGCCAAACCTTCCCTCTTCCCCCCAGTCCTACAGCCACCATCAGAGCCAAGCCTTCCCTCCTGCCCTGGTCCTTTGCACCAGCTGACAGCAGAGGCTCCCCATGCTTGAATCTCTTCACCTCCAGCTGTTTGAGCAGCTCAGTACATGGCACTGCCCTGAGCCCTGCGAGCTATGCCTCATCACACGTGTCCACCTAAACCAAAGCTTCCTTAAGCCACAAGAACCAGAGGATGGCCCCAGTTTGCTGCTAGGGAGAGGTACTAATAGCATCACAGAATAAGCATAAGTCAAGCAAAGGAGCAGCAAAAATTTTCCTGCTAGGAGAACCTCTTAATGCACCTATGCTCTTGCAGTCCCACCTTCCCATACACAGTTTGTCCACCATCTGTGTATACAAATAATTTTCTGTTTAAGAAGAGCAAGAAAAATGTGGCTGACTAAAACACCATACCCACACACACTCCCAGATCTCTATAGCACTGCCACAAGGTTTCCAGCTGCTGTCACTCTCTGTTTATTGTCAGTGAAAGAGCAATGGATTGTTCTTGCTTTCTGCTGATGGCCTGCTAGCCCCCAGCGGAGGAAACATAGACTAATCTGGAAGATTAGCAGGCTATGGACCAGGCAATCACAAGCTCCCACCCTGTCTGTAGTACACTTGAACCAACAGCTTGCCTGGCAGGAAATTCTGATCCCGCACATCTTCTGTCAGACCCTGAAAAGTCGGATCCCACAGAGGCAAAGATCTGCATTTTTGTCATGGTGACAAGCAGCATACATCTCATCCTGAGCAATCCCACACTGCTGGCTAAGTTGGAACAAATGGATGCCATGTTTCTCGAAGGGAACCCACCCAAAATAATCTCTAAAGCCACTCACTTCCATTCAATGCAAAAGTCACAGCTAGTTGTGCAGTGCAGGGCACATCCCTCCAGCGGGCACGTTTCCATCTCGCCCCAAGCATTCAAGTGGAGAGAGCTGTGCTCACACAGGGAGAGCAGCGTTGCCCTGCTGGCACTGCTCGAGAGTCCAACAGCAGCAGCCAAAGCTCCATCTCCCCCCCACAGCAGTGCCATTCTCAGAACCTTTAGCCATAGAGAGACTTACCAGACTCTCCTGGTAAGGGAATTCTCTAGCTGTGAACCAACAGGACACTGATTGCTCAAAACTTTTCTGGGAAAAAAAGTCTCCTGGGAAATCCAGGTTGTTTTATGAAGGAAGAATGTGCTTCACTGGTGCAGCTGGTGGCCAGTGCATTGCTCTGCTCTGAGAAGATGAAATATGAACATGCCCATTTTTAGTCTGCCAGGCTGGTGCTCTGTGCTCTTAAACAGGTCTCCTCAGCCCTTTGGATGTAAACATCTTGGGGCCATGGACCATCTCATTACATCTGGCAGGGAGAACAAGGAAATCCTAAACCCAGAAACAATATGTTGACGATTACCTTAGAAACATTTTTTTCACTTAAATTGCAATATCAACAATTGTTTTTGTACCTTTGGGATTCTCTCTGTCATTTTAGTGCTTGCCCTGCTAAGACATTTGGAGTGCAGTCCAGATCCCATTTACAACTATGACAAAACTCTAGATGAAAAAAAGTCCCACCATCATTTGCAATGCTCATTACCACTACCCAAAGAGAAAAAAGAAGCCATAATAAAAACTAATCTGTGTAAATTTGAATTCTATATGTAATAAACTCCACCAAAACCCATTTTCCTGCTTTGTTAAGGCACTTGCAAGATAATTGCAAGTATTACTTTAAAAAGGTATCTTTTGCTGTTAGTCTAGAATTTTGTTTTTTTCTGAGCCATAAATAAATTAATTTAAATATATTAATATAAAATGCAAAATCATTTCACATCAGAATTATTATATTTTTAATGTATAAGAAAAAAAGCCCTTTAAACTTTATATTCATATACTATATATAATATTTACTTTTTAATTTACAAATTTTAAAATGCAAAAGCGTAATACAATTAATACTCAAAGAAAATCTGAGTTTGCACAAAGGTTTTTTTCCTTACTGTTTTAGCCCTTCAACAGGTATTAGTTTAAGTGGGTTTTACTGTCTATTTTACAGACATACCAGTAGAAAATGAAACATTTAAATATGCAAGCTTTAGCTAATCCTCCAACACACAGCCTATGGACTTGGTAGGATTATCCCTTATTATAACGCCGTTAGAACTGATACAAAATTGCAGCCTGAGATTAAACACAAGAATTTCTAAAAATGCATCCCTCTGTCTCCTCCATTTTATCCTGCAAAAATATTTAACATTTTGAAGCATTTCTTTAAGAGTCTCAAAAAATAATTGGTGCAGAATTCTAACATTTATATCATCATGCAGCATTACTTTATGCAGTAAACACTATACCTAACATTTAAAGTTAGCACTTTTTCCCCTCAATCTAATGCAGCATTCTAGACATTGAGAAAAACAGTGGAATATTTTAATGTATTTTCTGATTTGTTGGAAAAACCATCATATGTGGAAACACTGTTTCATCATATGTGGAAACACTATTTTATTTTTTCATTTAAACATTTTAGAGCTGCTGTATTATTAAAAGTTTCATCTTCTTCCTTATCATGAACTGCTAAATTTCTTTTCAAATATAATACTGCTAGTTAAGGATCCACTCCACTAAGGGACCCAACTTCATTTGCATCCATTGCCTATGCTAAATGCTCAGCCTAACAGATGGGAATCTAATTGCAGACCTGTTGTCTGGACATTGTTAACAAATGCAGAAGTAGCAATATACAGGGCTTTTTGGAACTGAATTTGGTCTGGCAGCAGGGGAACTCCAGTTAATTACCAACATCTGAATTTCTTGTTTAATGCAGGCAAAGGCAAAAATAGAAGTACTCAGACTCAGAAGGGCTAAAAACTGTTCAGAAAAAACACAGACATTAGATCACCCAAAGCAGCTGTTTGGGAAAACTGGGATGAGGGTTCCATGACTATACAATGCAAAACTCCATTTTTGTGAAGTGGCTTCCATGTGAGAAAAAGAGACAACTCTAAATACAATCACATAAAGAATATTAAGCTTACGAAGAAAGACACTGTCTCTGCAGTGATACAACTGTAAACATCATAAATGGAGGTATCAGTCTTAGACTTAACAGAGCTCTAAAAGGCAAGATTGAGCTTATTTGGTGGTTTTGCTTTGAGTCTCAGAAATAACAGGGAAAATGAGATTGTCTGCGAAAGCATTCAAATTACCAAAATCTGTAATTTTAAAATATTTTCTTTGTTAAATGAAAAGGCATTTCCTCTTGTAGAAAATTATTTCTGCTGTTTTCACCCCACCTCCTCAAACTGCTGAAAGAGAAACCAAGACTTTTGTGGCAATAATACAAACCAAGACATCCTCACACCTTTTGTTGCACTGGAAATGGAGACCAGTTTTCTATGGCACTTCCCTGTTCAAATTACTCTCTTGACCAATTTCCAATGCACTCAACCCTGTCATTGTTTAATAATTTGACTTTCCTGCATTTTTGCGGGATTTCCATTGCTGTTGTTTTTGGGCTCTTTGGCTTGTTTTGGGGTTTTTGTTTGGTTTTGAGTTTTTGGTGTGTTTTTGGTTTGTTGGTTGGGGTTTTTGAAGTCAAGGATCTAGAAACACACCAAGATCTACATCCCTCTCTCTTTCAATGTTCATGTGCTTTTATGCAAGAGGCCTATCTGTAACCTGGAAACCCACACAGTGTTATAATATCCAAGTAGAACTTTTAAAAAATTGAATTTTATTTTACTCTGTCAGATTACATTTTGATGGGTGACAGGTAGTAGAGCCTGAAAAAAGAACAATACAGAGCTAGCATTTAACAAATACAACAGTCTAGAAATCATGTCTTTTTCTCAATGACAACACTAAAGAAGAAGGAAACCAGGCTGTTTCCATGGAATTAGTAACTGGATCACAAAGATTTCACTGACTGACTTCTAGACAGCAGATGAAGGACCTGATGCTGTCACCCACCACGGTGAAGCCACCACTTGCTACCAGTTGGCAGCAGCTGAACTCTCAAGGACTCTGAAGGCTGATGGGCTTTACATTAATTGACTTTAGATGGGATGCTTAGCAAATTTCATTTTCTCCTCTCTACTGGGTTGTTTTATTCTAATAAAATAGATTCTAAAATTCTCTGCGTATTTTCTGGTTTCATTAACTGAAATTAATTGCTGTTCAATCTCAGCCCTTGCTATGTCACAACTTTTCAGGTACCAGAGGTATAGAAAATGCCAGACATTTGTGTTAATGACAGGAAAGTGATACCAAGAAGTCATGTGGTGTTTCAGAAAATGCAGTTATTGTTCATGAATGAGTTTCAGGCTTTAGTACCATTTTGAGCAGCCTGGAATTATTCTGCTGAAGACTATTTGGCCAAAACAATCTGATAATTCAGATAAAACACAACAGTACTTTGTCAAGGCTTAAAAAAGAAAAAAAAGTCATACACTGAACTTGATACCTCCAGAGTCAATGGAAGGACTCTGTACATTATGCTACAGACATTATAACCTGCTGTAAGGATCTGTTTCACAATTTATTAGAGTCACAGAATCATAGAAAGGCCTGGGTTGGAAGGGACCTTAAAGACCATTTAGTGTCACCCTTCTGCCATGCACAGGAATGTCACACACTACATTTGTAGCTCATTAACTCATTGGACCAACTTACAAGAACAGCACAGCCCAAGGAAGCAAGCATCATAAAACTAAACACAAAATGGGATATAATAAGCAAACACAAATTTCATTCTGTTTCCTGCTTTATTCAGATTGCCTCATATATGAATTTCATGAACATTTTATAACATTCATTACTTAAAGGTATCGGTGGCACCCATTCCAGTTACAGCCTGCAATCAGTTAAAATGATATTAAATAAATTCAAAATATTAGAAAGCTATGTGAATATCCACTGTAAAATACATATATTGGAGGAAATGGGGATCACCCTGACTAGATTCTTAAATAATCACTAAGCTTGGTCACAAAACACATATTTTGCTACCCAACATATTTAATTTGACTAACCCTGCTTGGTTTTAATGAGCTTTCATAAGAGTATAGGGAAATTGAACTGTCACAATTCAGAGACATTTTTATTTCTTTGCTTGTGTGGTTGAAGTCCCTATTCTCAGCAGTGCTTTTGCTCTTTTATTTTTATATTTCTTGCATACTTCATCCTTTTGAAAGTAATCCATTCCTTTATCACCCCTTTTTGAGCTCAGGCATGCTGCAGACAGTTGAGTGACGAAGATGACGTGGATTGGAGGTGTTTAGCTTTGTAATTTCATCCTTGAATTTTGTGATTACTAACAGGACAACTTTTTTAATTTGCTCTTTTGTCTCGATTCCCCTGGCTGACAATCTGCTCTGTGAGCTAGGCTTTTTAATCAATCACCTAGATAATCAAATGTCACTGGCTATCTGCTCCGTGTAATTACTTTTGCAATTAAAAATCAACCTCAAGTTGCCTCATCTAATTAGAGGGATGGGCAGATTTTCATCGAGATTGATTTTTTAATAAATATTGACTTAAAATGCCATAATCTCATCATATTCTTTCATTTTCTTTGTACTAAAAATCAAACAAATGGAAGAATTAACAAGCAGAAAGATTCATAGGACTTCAAAGGCTTTTGCTGGTTGAGACATACAAAATTGTGCTATACAGAAGCCTAGCTTATCTCAGTCTAATAACACTCAAAAGCTCCTACCTTTTATTAGAAAAAGAACAAAGCAGTTGCACCATTATATATTTCACTTTCTGAAGTATTCCAAATTAAATGAATAAACTCTATACTTATAATTATCTGGCATGCATATGACAAAAAATATTGCATAGGTTTTACTGAAGTACCATGTATTTCAAAAGTAATTCACTTCAAATAAATATTAATATTGAGAATTCCTGTTTCTCCAACATACCTACCAAGATGTGGTTTTATTTTTTTCCCTAAAAAGCGGTTAATTTGAGGATGATTTTTATCCCTTTGTGTCAATAAGACTACAACATCCACTATTTTACTGATCACTGGGAAAATAAGGTTTGTGGCAAATAGCTGTGTAAAAAAGTAGAAGCAATATCTCCTAGAAAGAGCTGAAAGATCCTACTTTTATATGTAGTAAAGGAGAATATTTTTGAATCTATTAAAATATTGGTAATACAGCAAAGCAGCCTGGAAGGCATCACCAGAAATAGAGCCTACCTTCTTTTTCTGATTTCTGACATGGAGACATTACTCTCTGCCTGACCTTGAGCACTATGAACCCATTGAACCTCAGGAGGATGTTTCAACAGCAGCAGTAGCAGGTCCTGGTGGTGCCAAGGACCAGCTACTGGAGAAACACAAGTCCTTGTGCCTGCAGGAGCCATCACCTCCCTGGGGCTCCTGAGGTGTTAGAGCAGCACATCTCCTTTCCTGCAGCTGCAGAGCCATGCTAGGCAGGCAGGACAGATTCCCACCTCCTTCCCACCCCCTGTGGGAGCTGTTAGTACTTGGGGCAGACCCTTTTGTCAAAGGGATGCAGAAATTTTGCCTGCCTTGTTATCACCGTGCTTGGTGTTGCTTTTTGACACTTCTCTGGAACACACCCAACCTTGTTTAAGTATACAAAGATACAGATGGCAAGACAAAACTGCAGAGTGACTCATCCATGAACACAGGAGAAAATTTGTGTCTGTCAACAGTAGATGAATGTTCCATCTTATTTGCTAAAAGAAGCCAGTTTGCTTAATAGTTGTTGATGACCTCAAGATAAGCTCTTTAATGTATATATGTACCTCAGTCATCCAGACCTCTACAAAGCAGTTACTATCGTTTTAAATGAATGAACAAACTCTGAATGTGCTCTCCTATTCAGATTATAATGATGGAACAGGACACCACAATTACAGCTGCTGGAGGAGTATGCTCTGCTTTATACTGCAGCCAGGTCCAGAATATGGTATTTCCACTGGAAACATCAGCAACTAAAGAGTGCTTCACAATACCTGCTGAGGTATTCATTAACCTCTGATTTGCTACCAATAAGAATATATAATTTCAACAGTTATACAAGGTATTTTTCACTATAGTACAGGGGGCTGAACTACAATACTTTTCTCAGGTGAAACACTAAGCTCATTGTTCCCTCCTGTTGAGAGTGGGCTACCCTAAACCAAGAGAACAATAACCACCAGATTCTGAAGGGGATAAAGTGGGAGGAAAGAATATAATCCAGTCCCTTTTAGATTAACTACATGAAGTCCCTATTACAGCAGTGTTACCAGTCTGGTAACAATATCACAAGTGCTTTACAGTGAATAACAATGCTATGGTTGTGTCAAGCAAAACAGCGCTGGCATCTATGCTGCCCATACATTGCCAATACATTTACTTTTGTTGGCTGCAAAACAAAAATGAAAGTAATTATAGCTGGGAAAAAAATAACTCTGCTCAATGTCCTGAATCATGGTATGCTGAGCATGTGCTAGCCAAAACCAGCTCCCTGGCAGTGGTCTGGAATCTTTGCTCTGGATCAGCCACCTTGACATCATTTCCCAGCCCTTCTGTCCAGAGCTCAGTTTCTGTCCCTGCAGTGACCAGGGAAAAGCAGATGTACGTGGCACCTCTTGTCTTCTCAGCAGTCATTGAATGTCACCCTGCAGAGGCCTAAGGAAGAGGCTAGAAAGGGCTGTGGACAGAGGAAGAGGCAGTTTCGGGAGATCTGCAAGCCATTTGGTTCTCTGTTTATTTGGGGAAAGGAATGCAGATACTAATCAGGCTCTTGGGTTCAGCAGCAGATGTGAAAGTTGCATGCAAATATGCCTTCTCTCCCCCTTGCTAGCAGTGTACATCTTCCACACAAAGGCCATCCATATTTACAAAGACTGCAGTAGGCCTGGAATTTACATCCTCAGAAAGGATGGGCTAAGTGCTGTGCACTCTTGATGGGAGGTGCTTCAGGACAAGAGCCTCCCACACTATTTCAGGTCTCAAAGCAAGAGGTTTGTAATTTTTTTTGTTTTGTTTGGGTTTTTGTTTTTTTTTTTGTTTTGGGGTTTTTAGTTTTGGTTTTTTTTTTTTTTTTTTGAGGAGAGGAATCTTGCTAACATCTTTTATTTCAGTTTGAAAACAGAATCAAAACCCAAAACAACTGCAGCTCCACACATGTCCCCTGACTCCCTCGCTCTTGTGGAAGCTGTGCAGATCTGACCATGGAAACACCTGAGGTTCTAACTGTGTGCAAAAAGTGCAGGAAGGACCTAATCAGAAGAAAACTTTTTGAACCATCCAGGACAACAAGTCTTACACAAACAAGATAAATACAATTCCTTGGAAGACTTTTCAGGTGCCTTCTCTTGTGTATCAACATTCTGTCCTTTCACAAAAGGAGTATAAAAAGTAGAGATACATTCAGGTGCATCTAAAACAGCTTAGTTAGGTCCCTGTTCTAGGGTGGTGCAGAATTTATAATCAAGGGTTCTATTTATTTCTAAATCCCTAAGTGGGAAAACATTCTGAAAATAGATCTGCTGCAGATAAAGACATCTAGCCCTGTCAGATGTGACTAAATCAGCTTTTAGACTGAAGCTCCAGCTAAACTTACAGGTAAGAAGTTGCATCTTTAGGTCATTTGTCCAGACAGCACACACCTTTACTACAACTACACACACCTCTATCCTGGCACAGCATTCCCACACACTGTGCAGACATGCTTTGCTGTTAGCAAGTGTCCATTTAATAGCCTCATCCTGAAAGTAAACTCTATGGCATCTCTTAAATTCATAGAAGCAACTCAGATGGCTCTTCTGGAATTAATTCACTGGAATTTGCCTAATGATTTGAAAAGATTCTTTAGAACAAAGATTTAAGAGTTGCCAGCATCGATTTTTATCTCTAGCACTGAAGTCCTTGACAAGTTCTTAGTAGCATACCTTCTTCTTTGTATACTTCAGAGCATTCAGTGTTTTAATAAAATCATTATTATAATGTGTTATGTAAAGTACTTACTCTTCTTGGACTTGGCAATAATGCTATAATTTTTGTCAACAAGACAGCCTACTAATGTAATAAATTTATGGCAAAATAGAAAAGGAAGATTAAGAATTGTTTTACACTCTGTGGTATAAGATTCCTAGTTATATTAGCATTTTGAGAAGGATTTACTTCAAGATTGAGGATTAATTCCCATGAAATCATTATACAAATTTCAAAATGTCAACTACTTTGATAGAGCTTATGATTTTATCTTCTTATTTTGACAGGCAACTGTGTAAAACAACTTCTGTGTAGAAGCAGCACAGGAATAAAGCAAGGGTAGGATAAATAAAGACAGAATGATCCTCACAGGTTTTCCGATCAGCTGTCTTTTTATTCTGATTACTTGTAGGACAGAGCAGTAATAGACATTTTCCTTTGCACAAAATAATAAGAGCAGTACTTATCGCTTGTTGCCTACAGCTAGTGGCAAAAGGAAATTAGAAAAGTCCAATGAAGCTGAGTAGTAATTAATCATCATACAGTGGTGCCTGTCAAATCAGAGGGGTCTTTCCAGCTGATAATGCTGCCCAGCACAATTTAGACTGATAGAAATTAGAATTCTTTTTCCTCTGGCAAACACCAAAAATACTAGAGTTAGCACAAATGTGGCCAACTGCTCACTTCAATGACTGCCTGACCCATTTACAGCCAACGTCTGCATCGAGTTTAGCTCAAGACAGATTTGAAAGAACACCACTCATTCCTCACAGCAAAAAATAAAAGAGTATCATTCACAACTACTCTGACTATGCTGGTTAAACAGCACTAAACTGCTGGTCATTCCTTATTTTTTTTAATGCAAACATTTAAGTCTTGGATAAAAGAGAAAGGAAAAAAAAATATTTTATTCAAAGTGAACTTATTGCTTTTCTCCAATTCTCAAGAAGGAAAACGCAAAGCTCACACAGACAACTCAAACTCTTTCAAGGTGAAATAAATGAAAGAGTCAGGAGTGTCCCCCTCTCTCAGGAGTGTCCCCTTCTCTCACTGACTGGCTGCCTCAGCACAGCTGGGGAGCAGCACAGTCATTAGGGGGGTCAGGGCTTACTTTTGCCCAATGCAGCCAGGACAGTTTTGCTGCTGACTTTGACAGACACCTTGTTAAATCCTGATGAGATGGGGGCCTGACCTGGGCACGGATGGGGCTGAGCAGAGAGCTGGGAGGTGCCACTGTGGGACCCTTGCTCTGTGGAAGCCCACGGGAAAACAAACCTAAAGAAAGGCCTCCAGGGATGAAATGCCAAAGAAAATGAACAAAACTCCGTCACAAAATGTTAAGGCCCAAATATTTCTGCTGTGGCTTTCTTAAAACCAAGCACATTAATGTTATGAAATAAATCCAAGGCAGGGTAGAGGACAAGGGCTATCCACTTAAGGAAAAGTCCACCTCTTACATTGCATATGAGCATGCTGCCATAAAAATACCAGTATAGCACAGTGACAGAAGCCAGCAGGCTTTGTTAGCTGAAACTTTGTGTTATGCTGCTATAGCCAGAGTGGGCAAAAAGTTTTACATGCACACAAAGAAGGGCCCAATATATTAGGGCTTGCATCTGAATAATATGGCTGTATTTCTTCCTTTTCTTCATGGAAGGAAGGGATTCCATACTGTCACAGAAAGTGTGCATGCATGGATACCTCTCTGACAAACTGGCTTTGTGAACATAAAGGCTCTATAAATCTGATTCTGTGTATCTCAACTTTTGGGGAGTAGAGGAGAGCACAGTGTGCGCAGATAACAAAATTAACATCTGAAAAACACTTTGTTTTCCTTTCATCTGAGGTATAACACAGATTCATTAGGAGATCTGCATGCTTCTGTACCTTTCCCCTTAATATTAGAATGAATGAGTGCTATTTACATATGTCATTAGTGGGAAAATCCCCCACAGAGGAGCGTACTGAATCCTAATTTGCACTGAATAAAGTGCTTTATGATGTAAGACTGTCAGGCACCCCTGGGTCGGTGCAAATGAATGTTTAATCATCACAAAGAGTTAGACATGACATAGTGCAAAATACGTCAGGCAGAATCACAGCCAATATGAACTTCCAATGCTCAATGACTCTTTGATCAGTATAATCAAAATGCATCTCAGCAACTGAAATGTTGCAAAAGTAACAAAATGCTATCTTGTGATTGTGGAAATTAAACTTATTTCAAACACTAACACTTAGGGAGAGCATGGATGACTTGGTGAGTAAATGCAACAAGTCTGGAGGTAATAATGGCAGCATTTCACATTTTCCCACTGTGAGTAAATGGACCATGTCCCACGGTGAGGGTGGGAATTTATAAAGAGAGTTACAAACCCTAGAGAGACAGCACCTCCACCCAATCCTTTTCCTAAAGGTTTCCCATCTCTAGAATACAGACCTGCTGGTACAGCCATGCGTTAAGTAATCGAAACAACAGCATGAGCTCAACACACTCTTGACTAATACTCCCGATGATAATTTTTCCCCTTGGTATTTTGCTTCTGTATACATAGAGCTATTATGGGGTCCCTCCTGTGACCCTCATCAAATTCTGTGACCTGTGTAATACAGGAAATCAGGCTACAGGGCTTACAGTTGCTGTTGACACATAAACAGCAGAATCCCCTTACATGGCAGATAGCAGCCATGCTATATCATCCACAGTAGCCTTGACAACAGATAAATCTAATACAAAAACATTAATTTTTCCTATGAAAAATTCACTGTTAAGGAAAATATGCAAAGAAAGCCATGGCAGATCTTTTATCTTCCTTAAGAGAAAGACTAGTTGTACCAAAGGATAATTAAAAAAAAACAAAACAAAAACAAAAGAAACCACCACCAAAAAAAAAAACCCCAAAAAACCAAAAACCAACAAAAACCAAAATAAAACTGAAAAAAACCCTAAAAAACAGTGACAATATTTTGTTTTGTGGAGACTTAATTCTAAAACATTTGGGTTTCCTGATTTATTTTTTCAATTGGTTGTGATTCTGCATGGTCTGAAGTGAATTACCAAGCTCTTGTTGGTTCCACTGGTACAGGATCAGGACTATTATTCAAAATTTACTCCTGTGAAAAAGTCCAGGCCCATCTGTCACAGAGGTGCTCATCCACAGGATGTTGGAGTCAGCAGCACAAGATGACCTGCATTCCCTCTGAACGCCCAGCTAGTGATTTTGTCTTTGAATAATACAAATTTTCAATATCGAAAGAACTAGCTCATTATTTACATACATCTGGGAAATAGCCACACATAGACTTTTATGTGCAAGACATGGGAGCAAAAACCCGTAGAAACAGATTAGTGTTTTCACACAAGATGCACAAAAATTCCTCAGTCAATAAAAGACGAGGAAAGAGGACCTCAGCCATTATTCAGTAATTGCATAGATGTTAAAAAAATCTGAAAGGCACAGCAGAATGTCTTTATGAAAGAAACAACAGAGTGTTTCCAGAAAAGTCTTGCAAAGGAAAAATATTTAAACAGCCTAAGAATTTGAATAAGGATGTGAGAAGTTATTTAGGCCACCAGAAGATAAACTGCATATAAACCAAGCATATTCCTTCTTTCCCCTGCTCTTCCTAAATTAAGTATGCACTTAAATCCCACCAGTTCCAGGGAAGGCATTTCCAAGGCAGGGTTGTATAGAAATAGGTGCCCTAGACTGATAATACAACCTACTCATAAGTTACATACTGGCTTAGCTGTGAAGCAAAGTAGACTTCATGCTGCTCTTGACCATTCTGTCACTGTAAGTATTCATGTATTTAAAATCAAGCACACACAAGCATTTTGCTGAACTGGAGCTTTACAGCAACTTAGGATCAAAGTTTGAGTCTCATGAAAGCACATGGCTTCTCTTCCAGAGGGCTGTAGCTTAAAATACTTGCAGTTTAATGCTAAGAAAATTTAATGGAGTCCTGCGAGGGAAAATAGATCCCCTCAGCCCTGAGAAAATGTAAGGTTTGTCTGCTGCCTTGTCCTTCACATGTCTCCAAACTCCCTCCATTCCTTTCTGTGTAAGCTTTACTGTGGTGGTCAGCATGACACAGGCAAGACACTGAGACACTTTGCTCAAAACAAATCCACCCAGAAGAATTCCCTCTCCTTGTGGCTAAAACGTGAGAAGCTGTTATCCTTCATTACTGCCTCTTGGTCTGATGCTACAGAACTGGGTATTCAGGAACTGGTGCTCAAAGCAACAGCCAGTGCACTGTCACTGCAAGGCACAGACAGAAGAACCTGATAGTCTCCTGCCCAGTCTGCCTGAGGAAACTGCTTGTGAAGGCAACATGCAGGAAAGACAGCTTTTTCCCTGTTCAAACATATCCTTTGAGCTTTGATTTCCACACTGTTTCAAGCAATATGGCTTGACAAGTGATCCTTATTAAACATCTTTGGAAGTCAAAATCTCATAAATCATTAGGTGACCTGTTACTGCCTTACACTCATCCTTTCCAGGTGTCACACAAAAATCAGCGACTCAAACTTCCCAATTTAACAATACTACTCACTCCACCAGGCCTAGCTGGCTAAAATGAAAAGTGAGAGAGAGAGAGAGACAGGCTGAAAAAGGCAAGAAGGAAGTAAAACAAACCATGGGTTTTTTTCTCATTAGGAAACCATATAATGTTAAAGTAGGCAGCATCTGAAAGCATACATTTATAATGATCCAGTCTGTGTGAATACCATCTTTCCTTCAGGATACTGTTAGCCAGTTCTCTTGTATTCAACCCTACATTTACATATAGATTGAACCTTTCTAGAAAGCAATTTTATGCATTTTGTCTTAATATTTTTCTCATTAACATTGCACATAGATTAGCTTCTTGAGAAGGAAGAGACATACCTGGATATCATTGGCACAATTTCTAGAGATCGTGTTTGCTTTTGAAGAAAAATATGCAATAAAAGACTAATAAACACAAGGCTGGTCACAAGTGAATTTTCAAGAATCAGATAAAAAAAAATACAGAAATTGCTCTGGTGCTCTTAAAACAAACACTTCCTTAATTACCTCCTCTGGTGAGAAGTAACAATAGAAGAAAAACAACAGCAAAATTGCCTGTAAAACAAACTTCTCTCACAGGGCTTAGTACTCCAGCAAGGATCATTAGTCTTAATCAATCAGAGCATTTAATCATATGCTTAAGTTTAGGCTTACAGATAAGCATATGTATAGTCAGATAAGACTAGGCATTGTGCTGAACTGGGGCTGAAGTACTCAGCATCCAGCAGGATTACCCTGCACTACTGAAATCTAAATTTTCTTCATGTCTTATTTGCAGACTGGGTGTAGGATTCAAATTAGAGGAAGGATTAAGGAAAAAAAAAAGTCCTCATGATAGCAGGGCCAGGCTAAGCAAACATTTCATATACACACCAGGAGAAAGATGAAAGGAAAGCAGCTGCCCTTCCACGGTCAGAAATTCTTATCTGTTGACCGAACCTTTGTTAGTTTGAGAAAGCACAAGTGGTCTGCATTGGCGGAAGGTTCAAAGCAATTTTTTTAATAGATAATGCAATCAAAAGTCTGTCTGTCGAAATATTTAGAGGAACAAGATATCGCTTTAACCCCTCTACACCTGAGACCTTTGTCAAAGACTTTAAGAAGTGCCTTAAACTTGTTTATGCTTTTTTATCTTTAATAGGCTTCTGCATTTTTCAAAGATTAACGTCTTGTGAGCTCCTCTGAGCAAAAGAATATTCTGTAACTTTTAGCCAGTACTTCTCTATTGCCTTCTGCATATGAAGGTTGCATATGAAGGAGTTGCATATGAAGGTATGCTACCAAATTAAAAACCACCATGCAAACCACAAGTCAGCTGAGGTTCTGGTCTGCCTGTAGCTGGTGCACATTCAAAACAAAAAATTAATTAACCCAGGCAACTTACTAGAGATAAGGTAAAATGTTCAACACCTTTAAATGCCAATTTGAGAATGGAAAACAGAGTGTTTCTGTTCTGTCTGATATAATTACCTCAATATTTACATCTTCTTAGAAAGAATGGTGAAGTAAACAGGAACTCCAGGGAAGAATTCCCCTGTACAAATTTTTACATTTTGGCAAGAGTGGATGATTTCTGAGATTAAATCATGCAGAACAGAATCTTGCAAGTTCCCAGGATAAAAACCAATGAAATAGGATTAATATCTTCTGTGTAGACTTATAACAGGTGAATTTGGGTCCAGGAGAATAGTCAGCTTCCATCTCTTTAGTCTTATATTTACAGTACTGGAAGGGTTCCAGAAAAAATAAATTCAGTTCCTGGGTTTGCCACTTCATCTCTCTATTACAAGCAGGGGCAGTGCTGCATGCCTTTCTTAAGAAGTGGCTCAAATGACAAAGAGCAGTAAATGTTATTATTTGATTCCAGCTCTACTACTGCCTTTCATTCATTAACTGCTCCTGTTACTGACTGTCATCCTACTTTTTTTTTCCTTTTATCCAAACATACTCCAAATACACTGGTTATACTATATATGCTACTTTCTGACAGACCATACTCTGTTTTTTGTTTCTAATTAATCACTACACAGGTGTATTTCTTGTCACTGATCCACTCAATACATTCAACATACCTGTTCAAATTTTCTAAGCTTTTGCAGCAAAAGTAACTAATCTTTTTCCATATCTTACAATCTTTTAGAAGGAAGTGATGTCATACCAGTTATCCTTCTGCCTTTTGTAATGTCCTTGCTGGCTCAAAATACATAGCTTCTCAGTGCTTTATATCTTCACTCCCGAAGCCAAAATTTGCTCTGCTACAAGCAAGTATGGTTCCCCTGAATCCATTTATGCCAAGACTGAGTCTAGCCCCTATGCCAATAAAATTTCCATTTGTATTAAAATTGTCTGCTGCTTTGGAAAGACATGTGAGTTGGAATTACTTAGATTTCTGTGGGTATTTCTTCTCTGATTGGGCCCTCAGGCCAGATTCATCCAGACACCAGTACAGTCAGGATCAAGCTGTTTGTGCATTTACTATCGGTGGCTGTGGACTTAGCCAGAAGGACTTCAAAAGCTTCTTAGCTGCTGGAGAATGGCTGAGGCTATTTTCAGGCAACTGGTGTGGCCACATTAGTGCACAGAACAAGTCAGAGGGTGCTCTGGCACCAAGAGCCTTTCTCCCTGAGCCCCCTGGGCAGTGTCACCTTGCTGATGGCCCTTACACAAGGGCTGTGCTGGCCTCGGAAGCCAGGCAGAGCAGGGCTGACTTTCCCCCTTATGTCAAACGATGACAAAAAAATCCCAAGGAAAAAGATTTCATTATTTCATCAGTTTTAGAAGCCTGCTCAGTGCTAGGCAAGGTTCATTTATTTAGAAGCTGGGGAACAGCTGACAGCTTTCTAAAGGCTTCTTCACACATCTCTCACTCTTGTCCCAGTATTACCCAGTGTGACCCAAGACAGAGCCAGTCTGGAGGTAAGTCCTTTTAAATGAAACCTCCTTTCCTGAAGACAGATTAGTTACCAACAGAACATGCAGAAGTGTCTCTGTGCTTCACCAAACCCACTTTTCATCTATCTCACTGCAAGGACTCATCATGGTGGGAGGATTAATGTCAGTTAGTCCCAGACGGAATTTTTAGTTTTAGTAGTTTTATTGAAAACCAGGAAGCTTCCTGCTGTCCCCTGCAGCCCACTGTGGGAGTACTTTTAATCACCACATGTACTTTTTTATAAGCTGGAGCTGGATCCTGCAGCAGTGAACAGGCCAGAGCAGTGATGCTGCTGGTGGTGTTGCTGCGAAGAACAAACTGGAATTGTGGGGAAAAAAGAGAGAAGGAACAGGAAGGTGAAGTTTATAATTCAAGAGCAACCACGGGAAAAAGTTAGTGTGACAGATTTATAGATTTAACGAAAAAGAGACAATGAAACAGTAACAAAAATAGAACAAAATAGATAGGTATGTAGGATTTTTTTCCTTTAGGTAGATATAACAAAATGCTTAGGCTAACATGATTCTTTTGTTAAACTAGATAATATTTTTGAGAAACAGCATTACGAAAGGTTAAACATAGAACAGATGTAAGTTATAAAATACAAGGTGATCAAAGCTCAGATTTTGAGACAGATATGTTAGCAAATGATGATAAATCAGTCCCACTAGAATTGTAAGAAGCAGACAAATGTAACTCTGCAGGAGTGAAAGTCAAGAGTTGAAAATAGGAAAGAGAAAAAAAAGAGTGGAAACAAATGTAAATGTTTAAGTTAATTCTAGACAACTTGTACAGAACATCAGCTGACTATATTCTGTGAAAAGGGAATAATATCTACTGACATGCACCCAATTTGATTTCAAAACAGGACTCAAATGCTTTAAGCTCTTAATATTGGCTTAATGTATACAACATTATATTCATTTCTTGTTTAGTAGCTGCTTTTCTCAAAAGTTTTCAAATATCAAGAAGATCTGTATTGCCATGATCAAAGCTGAAAAAGAGGTAGGAAATATTATAAAAAAGGTATGCACTAGAAAGCTGATCTTTAGCTACCTTGCCTAGATACTTTACTTTTTCTTTTAAAATAAAACAAAAAGTTATTAACACATCTAAGTTAGGACAAAATATATAGACATACAGACATTTGAATGAAAGCTGAAGTTTCAATTTCTTTTCTTTTTGTAGGTAAATAAATAAAGCACAGTGAGAAGCACACTATTTACCAAGACCTAAGTGAAACAGAAAACATTTGAAAGACCAAGAAAAAGGAGGTAATTGTTAGGACTGTCAGCAGGGGACCGCTGTGATAATTTGATCTGAACTCTGCTAACAAATCACTGCACCATTCTTTTTACTTTAGTATCTGTTTATGCTTCTACAAATTGAAACCCCACTGGCAATGCGCTGAAGAACAGAGCTCAGCACAATAACACATCAGCCTGGCGATTAGTTCAAGGTGGGGAAGGATTAGTTGACCATCCCAAACCTACAGTCCTCCTCGATATTTTGTCTTTCCCGCTGAGGTAAAAGGGTGCAGACATATGTAAGTAATAAACTAACAGGCTTCCATCCACTTGAGGTTGAGTGGAAGGAATGCAGAACAAAACTATAAAAAAAATAATAGACAAAGGGGTAGTGAAGACTTGGGGGAACTCAATACCACATCTGCTAAGCTATGCTGGGATGTAGCACCAGGATGCCCATAAGTTTTTAAAGATATAACTATGCCTTTTTGTGATCTTGCAGCACACTGTTATGGCCTGAGTATGCCAACATTTAGACCTGACACAAGATCAAAAGGCTGATAAATGAGAGGAAAGGGGATGTTTGACCCACTAAACCATATTCTACAAGAATTCAAGGCTTTTTAAAGCAATAAAAAAAGTAATACATTACTGCACCTTGAATATATTGTGACATTCTTTTCTAAGAAAAAACCCTAATATCTAGGTTCATTATATACTTTTAAGCACATGTATATGGATAGACATACATATAAATACATATGTTCATGTCTATTTAGGTAAACATATTTTACATTATAACAAGCTTCTGAAAACTAAATTTCTGATGAAAGTTATATTAAAATCCTTTGGAAATTAACTTAATTTGGGGTGTAGTTATTTATGGGTCCAATTTATTACTAGCGAAAGTACAACAAGCAACAAAAAAGGAGGGAAATCCAGCATGGAATTTGTAGTTAAATAAACAAAAAGAGGTTGTCTTTTCTGTTTTAGCTAGTCTGTGATATGCACTAAATTTCTGCCACTGATGAATTCAACATGAATTTTGTGATCTAAACAAAACCAATGTGAGTTTTGTTCATTTATTTCACCAGAATCAGGATGCCAGAAGTACCACCAGTCTTGTCATATCATCAAACTTCCAGAAAAGAGTTCTGAACTCTAACCCACATCTACAGGCTATAAGCAGCAATAACAATTATTACACATCCAAGCCCAGCAGTTTTGAAATTTATGTTTAATGAAGAACGTACCAATACCAAATGCTACACATTCAGAAACTTTCTGGAATATTTCTCCTCAGTGTCACATTAGGGATTGGTATTTCCTATTTTTAAAGGAACAGATGCATCCAAACCCCTATGACTTGAGCTGTGATCTACCATGAACACGGGATGAGGAGCCACCAGGTTCCAAATGGTGTGCAGAGAACCAGGCAGTGCCATCAGTGACATCAGAGTCACCCTGCCTGAGTGACAGCCCCTCTGCACATTTCCCAGCGTGCAAGCAATCACACCTGTTCTATTGACAGCCCTTATATCTCTCTTCCTCATGCCACTGAGAGGTTTGGAAGGGGAGTGTAGAGTGGAAGTGGTTTTCTTGTGCCCAGCTCCTCTCAGTGACTTTGAGGGTGTGTGTACTCTCCAGAGGAGGAATTTAGTATCAGCAGTTCCAGTCCTAATCTCTTCTAAGAGCTTTAGGTGCTCAGCACTTTTGGAAATCAAGTTAATAACTATTAATGACTTAGAAGGATGAGAACTGAATCTTCATGGTAGTCCTTATTCAAGCATTTTTAACATCAAATTTGAGTGAAAATTCAGCTTTGTTAAGAGAAAGGGTTGCTGAAAAGGATCCAACATAAAAAAAAAACCTGAGCAATGCAATTAAATTAAATTTGGATGAAAAAGTGATGAGATGTTCTGATTCTCCTGAGGATTCAAAAACATTCTCCTCACAAATAAGAGTTGTATAAATGTATTAGGGTGTGAAGAGCAGCCTATAAAAAGGTAAAATGATACTTGAGGAGGCTGAGAAGCCATTTACCTCTTAAGGAATGTAAGGAAGAAGCTTCCAATGCCCTTAGCTTTCAAAACTCATCAATTGCATTGTCTAGTATCAGGGTATGGGCACTTTTTAAAACTAAGTAGCTCAGATAAGGGTTAGTGTATTGCAGAACTCACCTCAAGCTGAGCACCTGCATATTTCCCCAGCTTCCAGGCCACTGCAGCTACTCTGCTGCTGATGCCAAGGTTTGTCTGGTTTAAAAGGTAGAGTGAGTATGTAACCACAAGGCTGTGCCCACCAGCCTGTAAATCACTGTGTAAGAAATGCATTATCAGGATGTAACCCTCCATGCCTGCCCTACAGCCAGGAGAGTTCCCCACTTGAGCTGTTCTCCTTCCTGGCTCAGTCCCATGTACCAGCCAGGATGGATGCTGCAGCACAGGCAGGTAGCTGGTGATGTCTGGGAGCACTGAAGGCAGGCAGGCATGTCAAAAGACACAGTCAGAATCAATTTTTAGAAGTAGGTAAAAATAGCGGATTTTTTATTCTCTACAAAAAAGAGCAGGCAAGAGAGAAGCCTCTCTGTAGACAGATCTGGGTAAATTTGCATCTTGTCAGATGCACAAAACAATTAGTTGAAAAAGCGCAGAGAACACCTACAGATTGTAGGCAATGTTATTTCTACATCTGCAGAACAAAGATCAAAGCAGTCAATAATAAACTTCAGAAGACCTGAGGAATTACTTTGCAACGATTCAACTTTTTCCATCAAACCATCCCCCAAACCATCAATAAATGTTAGGAGTCACCTGCTTATATCAAAGGAGCAGGGCCGAGAACTGAAGCCAGTATTCTACCACAATTACAAGTATATCAGCTGTCAGAGTAAGTGAATCTCTAGTACAAACATAGCAGCACCTATATAAAGCTTTGTATTTTAACAAACATGAAAAGGAAATCACTGCCAGAAATGTTAATACATGTGAATTCTGAGCAAACAGGCTATTTATTCTATTAGTACCAGAAACCTTTCTATCAAATAAGTGTATGACATAGTTAGGGACACTCTTTCTTCCTTGGGGAGATTTGATTTTGCTTCTTTTTAAGGGGACAGAGGAGACTTTATTATTTTTAGTTTTAAAACTCTGGTGTCTGCTTTGTTTTGCTGTCAGATTTTGAGTTCTTGGTTTTAACAAAGTTTTTTTTTTTTTCATTAAGAGCACTGCGGTATCCACATACAAATAAAATGAGTCTTATTGATTACTGGCTTTTTCATGGTAAAAATGCATATCTGAAAGTGATAAGATGCAGGAAATAGAGGGACGGAACTGCTGTGGTGAGTTTTCTGCAATAAGAAAACAAAGCAGCCAAACTCTGACGACATCCATTGTCCTCACCGTCTGGAGTACACCAACATGATGGACAGACTGCTCACCCCAGACACCTTTGGGGACAGATGGCTTCGTTCTGGACCCAGCAGAATGTCCATAAAATTAACATTGACTACATGTTCCTTGGTAAACAAATGCGGTTTGATTGATGAAGGAAAAGTGCAAGAAATCCTACAAAATACTCTTTCAAAGTCAGAAAAACCTCTCTGCATTTTCAACTTCCAACCCACCAGTCTAGAGCAGCCAAATGATTTAATAAATGTATTTTAATGCAATCTTAAGTGACGTGTTACATTAAAATCCAGTTATTGCACAACAGAGTTGCTGTATTCCAAGGGAATACAGGAGAGATTTTAACTGATGTGAAAACACACAGATTTTGTTTAATAGCCTCTTAGTCCTGCCAATTTTACTAATAAGATTACTGTCTAAAATGCAGCTAAATAAACTGTGCTGTTGACACTTTAAACAAAACAAAAAACACACCCACCTACTCTCTGAAAAGCACAATTTCTCCTGAAACATTCTTTTCCTCTATAATGGCCCCAATCCAGCAATGGGACTACTTATGTGCTTAAAGTTAATCGAGTGCTTAAGTGCTTTGCTGGACTGAAGCCTGCAATAACATAAATCTGAGTGGACAAATTATCATTATGCATAAGAAACCTGCAACAAAATGAAAATAATTAAACAACTGAAGCTGTTTGTAGAGATACTTAAGTGCTGCACAATGATATAAAGTATGTGTTCATTTTGCACATCCCAGTTTTGCCATTTGATTTCTGAAGAACACATGCCTCTCACTGTTTTGACTGCCCACATCTGAACTTTCAGCTACAATCTTAGAAAGAGAAGTGAACGCTTCTGCCAGCTCTGTATTCTGATAGGTATCAAAATGTAACTGGACAGACACCGAATATTACTGGGCTAAAGGATGGGTCTGTGGGAAAATGATTTGCAACAGTAGGTTTTCACTACAGAGCGAGCAGCATTGGAATGGTAGAAGGAAATTATGAAAGAAAGTGAAATGGGAAATTAAAATATCAAAGTAAGGGGGAAATGGGATTTAATGGAGCATTTTTTACATTTCATCTTTTGGGTATTATCTGAAAATATTTGGACTTCCTTCTCCCATCAGCCAGGCCTCTTCTTGAGCCTTAATTTTCATTTAGTTTTTATCTCTGTCACACAGTCTGCCTTTATATAGTCTCCTTGCTCCTGCTCTAAGAACATTCAGGCTAATTTCCTTTTCCCTTAGCCATTTATCTTTCCTACACCCATTCAAGTCTATGGATGCATGCGTCTCGAAGGAGGAAAAAAAAGCTGACTGTATATGTCATAAATGTGACCAGGAATCAAAAATAGCTTGGGGATTAAAATCCATCAAAACTGCACTGTCCAAAGCAAAACATCCTGGCTGTCTAGACAAGTAAATGAAAAAGAAGAGATACATTCTGCAGGAGTGTTTTTCCCAAACTCTTTGTCACTGTATAAAATTTCTTCTCTTTCATGAAAGCTCCACCTTCAACAGAACATTCCCCAAGACCTTTAGGCTCCGAGGAGGGGAACCAGCACAGGGACCCTTCAGACTTCAGTCAGTCTGAAATCCCAGTCCATGTGAGCACTTGACCTTCACGAGTCTGTCAAATCCAACGTTCCCCAAATTCACACAACACCCTGTCAGTGCATGCACAGCAGCCATCTTGCAGCTCTTCCAGCTGGACTGCTGGGTGTTCAGAAAAGTCAGCAGATTTTACTGCCAAAACGTGTCAGCTTCGGAAAGCAACGTGGAAGCAAAAATCCTCATGGGTTGTTCCAGCGTGGAGTAATGCTAGCAACCACCTCACAAAGCTTTCTGAGGAGCTCAAGCTTTCTGTGAATCTTCAGGGACTGCTTCTCCATCACTCCCCCTTCCCATGGGGCACATCTCCAGTTAAACAAGACACAAGAGCTTCTCCTCTCCTGCTGCTGTCCCTCACTCCCCTGTGAGGAGATAAGACAACTGGCATGCGAGGCAGCTACGCCACCATCAACAGCTTCTGGCCATCAGAGCCTCCCTGACGTGGGGAATGCTCCCGTCCAGAGCTCTGCTGCCTCGGCAAAACAAGCGTGGTGGGCTGGAAAATCTGGTCATGTGGATTGATTTCTGGGTTCTATTACAAACACACTGGCTGTACACTGTTCTGGGGCCCTGGCGTTTCTCCAGCTTGGAACTGTCAAGATTAGCTATGGAGTATTTTCATTCAACTTTCTAAACATGTAACTTGGTTGAAATCATCTTTTGTGTGTATGTGTGTGCGAGAAATGGATTTTCAAGGAGATCTGTGAAAAATGATGGTACCCTCAGCGTTAATGCAACTGAAATTTTCAACGATTGAGAACCATTTGGTTAGAATGAACAAAAATGTCTTTTTTCTGCCCCCACGACTTGACTCCGCCATCATAAATCAGACCAAGTAGCTTTGTTTTGAAAAATTGAAGGAATTTTGAGAATAAGAATTAAATACTGAAGTAAATTCCATATAATTACCTGCATCCTAAATGAAATTCCCTGATTTTCAAACAGAGACCCCTTTATTGCCCCTTTAGGTCCAAGAAATACAACAGATATGGATCTTAGGGTGGATTAAGAACTACTCATCTAATATCAACATGGTTGCTGTCAACCCAAAAAGCATGAGGGATCAAAAGTAACTGTAAACTATGGAGCAGGAAAAGAGGCTGAAGGGGACAAGGTGGCAACCAAGCCATGCTGAACAGAGCTGAGCTGAAGGCAGACAGGACCTACACAAAAGTGTCAGTAGAAGCTGAGGATGAAAGCATAATGGCTGGAAAAAAAACCTTAATTGTTCCTCAGTCCATTATGAGCATGCAAACCTGCAAACCCTTTCCTGGGCAAATATTTCCTTCTACATCTTCTTTAGCAGCAATAGCTGTTTTAAGTTCTTCTCTTCGTTTGCCTGCTCACACTCACACATCCTCTGCAGCACTGCCTACTCTGTTGTGATGTTGGTCTGAGTGTGCTGTGCAAGATTATGGATGTGATCTGGACTTAAAAAAAAAAAAAAACAAACCTTCACCCTTCCAAAACAGATACTCAGGAGAAAGCAACAGGTGAGAAAAACCCAGAATGTCAAATTTTATACTTTGAAAATTGTAAAATACCCCCAAAAGGTTTGATTTGTTAGGAAGTACTTTAGATTAGCAGACACAATTCATTTATGTTTGGCAGCATTAACTAATTACTGTCTGCAGACTGGCAGCACAGATGCAGCTCCTGCTAAAACTAGCACCACAAAGGATGTTAAGCAAGCAACAGCATAATAGAAAGCACAGCTCCATGGAAAATGTACACTGACAAACTTTCAGTGCTTTTAATTGTGCACTTTTTAATTGGTATTATTCCTAACAAGAAAAAAGGCTATCCTCAGGAGGCTGTAGAATTATATTTGCCTGAAAGCTTATTCTTTAAATAAAAATGGCTGTTCATAGAAAGTCTATTAGTTTCTTCCTTCATCCCACTGAAATATGTTCTGTCCCTTGGGAAATAAATTTTAATTTACTGTAATTTTTCTTGAGGTTTTTCACTTAGTATGTCAATGTACACTTCTCCCTTCTCCCTTTCTTTTTTTTTTTCTTTGTGTGAAGACCAAGCTTTTTAAAAATAGAATTACATCTGAACAAATGAAAAAGGAATTAGTCAAAAATCTCAAAAATAGCTGAAAAATTTATGGAGCATTCTTTCCAACACTCTTAGTTTTTCTCTGTGTGGCTCCATTTTCTAAAGAGCAACCAGGACAAGAAAGCCTTCTAGTAAATCACATAAATTAAACAAGGCTGCTGACCTCAGAAGGGCTAAAGTGAGAATAGAGTCCACATTTCTTCTAGTGCCAAGTTTGTGCATTGATTCACTTGATAAAAAATTAGTCATTTCAAATGGACTGAGGTTCAATGAAGAACATACCCAGCATGGCTTGGCACCTTCAGTTACACTCATGGGTCTGCAAGAATGAATGACTGAAGGAAGGAGTTAATGAATTAAGACAGCCTTGGTATTTAGGACTGCTGAGCATGCACAAAGTGGAAATGGAGAGAAAGCAGGCAGCAAACTGAGAATGTGTGAATGGAGAGGTTCTTTCTAGTGGTCAATATGGCAGCCAAACAGCACTGATGCCACAAGAGACAAAGGGCTGTTAAAATGAGAGTGACGGTAATCTGGACAAGAACTGATGTAGAGATGGCTCAGGATAAGCCATAACCAGACCTCACTAATGTATAGTTACTCTTTTTTAACACCCAAAAAAGAGAAAAATCATGGTTCACTGCTCTAACTGAGCAGGACTGGACACCATTCTAAAGAAAAGGGCAAACGTAGTCAATACTGACAATTTGAGAGAAAATGAAAAGATTATTTGGATGGAGGTTACAAAATTCTGTGGAAGAACTGCTTCCTTGAAACCAACCTGTCCCAGCTTGGAGCAGGTTGAAGCCTCCCAAGATCAAGCCAAGCTATGCAAGAGCAGAAAGCCCAAAAAAGAAAAACCCACCTCAAGGCAGTATTAGGGAGAGCTTTGGTGTATGTGCAGCACGGGGACAAATACGCCCTGCGCAGTTATTTCCTCCCATTCCAGTCATCATATGGCTGGAGATCTTCAATACTGGGGTGATGTTCTCCACATCCATCATTAACGTATTCTTTGCTCACCTTACAAAGCCTGTACCAATTTTCATCCTCACCAGTTTCACTCCATGCTTCTCAGGGGACAACATACCATGCTTTACTAAATTACAAAGAGATTAGATCTAATACATTTCCTTTGTGTACAAAAAAAAAAAAATAAAGAAACCATTTGCCTCACCAAAAAAAAAAAAAATCAGATTAAGTTGGCTTGCTCTACCATGGAGAAACTCAGACTTCCTAGTTTGCATTTAATTCAATGCCTTCAACCATGTTTTCTTTACAATTTTTTTAAAAACTGGTTTACTTCTGAGATCTGACTCAAAACCCTTCAGTTTACCAAATCCCTTCTACTCCTCTCCTGTTTTTAAATACTGATGCTGTATGTCTTATTCTGGATTTACAAGAGAGAGGACAGTAGTCCTCTCTCCACATACTGTAATTAACAAACCCGTTACAAGATCTCCAACATGATTTACCAGTTCATTCTGTGTTTTGGCATGGGATTTCTCTGGCATGCTTAATTCAGCCTTCAAATCTTCCTCTTCAAATTATGTCACTTCTGCAACTGCATTGTTAGCCAATCTTCCTTTCTCTTCCTTTATCCCATTTTTAACATACTCATTCCCCAAAATAAAGTCTGGTCAGGTAACATCATTAAGAACTGAATGGTGCTCCTACTAGAGTCTGGAAAATGACACAATATATCCACCCCATCTTTATCTTTAAAATCATGGTGATGTACATTTTTCATTACAAATATATATATTTGGTAGCAACAATATTAACCTCCTCCCCAGAATTAGCCACAAAGTGTTGAACAGCAATTTGCTAGCAAAACCCAAAGTAATCTCGTAGTAAGTTCTATTTATTTCTCTCCTATCCTGTGCCTGTATGTGCTAGGAAACAGTAGTTAAAAACAGGACTAGGAGCTACCATCAGTTGCTTTAGCACATGTCATGTACTTCCTGCTGTGTTTTATTAGACAAATATAAAATTAACAACAGAGCTATAATGATTCCCTAAACTGGTTCCAACACAAATTTCCAATTTGAGGTCAGATGTATTGCCTAATAAAGTTTTACAACAGCAGTCAAGTAGTGGTAGTTAGCTCCTCAGAAATACAACTCTTAATTCACCAGATTTAGTTTTAAGACTTGTTCATCACATAAAACAAAAATAAATATTATTATAGCTTTACTCAAAATGTTCAGATGATAACCTCCAGATAAGGTGGCATTGGGTTACTTTAACTGCAAACAACACAATTAAAGATACTTGATATATTTACATTTGTAGCAAATATCCACTATAACATTTTGATTACTTGACCTGATGCTTGTAAACTGTCATTCTGAAGCTACTTGGCAAGTACACACTGGTAATTCTATTGCTTACAGAGCATGAAACTTTAGATAACAGGCTGCTATGGTCTTGCACTGGGAAACCTTTTGTGTTCTTGATGGAGGAAACAGGGGCAAATAAATGCTTTCTTAGCATATCACTAAATTACAACTAAAGGAATAACATTATAAAACCACAGCTAACAGCAGAATGTGTTCCATAATAACAAAAAAGTTCATCTTCCTCAATGGTTGGTTGACACATTTAGGAATTCAGTGTCAGTCCTTAAGACTTTATTGGAAACCACTGACAAAGTCCATCAGAAATTGTATCAAGAACAATAGAAA
Source organism: Leptocoma aspasia (assembly GCA_013399835.1). NCBI lineage: Eukaryota > Metazoa > Chordata > Aves > Passeriformes > Nectariniidae > Leptocoma > Leptocoma aspasia. The sequence goes on from VXAX01003413.1 coordinate 125,675, forward strand.
TGCAAGCAAAATGTCCATGTATTTAATCTATAGAAAAGATAGTTTAGCATTTAATCATGTCTGTAAATCATTGGTTTGGACATGTCTATTTCAAGTGTATATTAGGGCAAAAGCCTATCCCAAAGGATGACTTGATCTAAACAGAAGCTTTGTACAACAAAATAAGAAAGATGCACTTTTTCTCCCCAAACTTACTGAACAAATTAAATGAACTAGGACTTTGTTAAATAATACACATAAAGGTGGTGCCAAGGGAAATAAACGTTAGTGCTGTAATGCACAGGATCAAAAATATACTATTCTTAGTCATACACAATTACTATTTTTCTGCACATTAACAGTAGGATTGTGTATGAGCATCTGTATAGCAGAGTTTATGGCCGAAACTTCCTTGGGATGAATGTAGATGAGCTACAGTGAGAATTTTCACAACCACAAAAGAAAACAAAGGCACCGGCCTTGGAGTAAAATTTATATGCACATATATTTATAAATATCTCTTTAGAGATATTGGATTTATAAATATCTCTTCAGAAAAAAACTCCTTCAAATCTAGCAACCCTTGAGACTGTTTTGCAGAAAAATCAGCTTAAACCATTCAGTGAATACAGAGCACTATACCTGTATTTCTCAATCCATTCATTTTGAGTTGTCTCAGGTTTCAAGTGTAACTACCAACTTAAATATGCACATTAACTGAGAAATGGTGAGTGCACACCTTTTGTATCTGTTTGGCTTTATGCTATGTTTTTCTAACTACTGAGTCCTATACAATCAGGAGATAAAATGAGATTGTATTGTTACAGATTAGCTTTGGTTTCCTCCTTCCTCCTGTGCCCCTTCTCCCCACTTAGAAACTCTTTGGGGTTTCATTATTTAACTTTCCCCTCAGGCGTGAGGATAACACCATTGGAGCCATTTTGCAGGCAGCAGGATTCTATAAATGAGGCACTTATTTAAACAGCTTCACACAGAGCCGATGTCAAAGTTCTTGGCTGTTTACAGGTGACATCACAAGAGATGGCTTCTGAAGCACAGCCAAAACAAGTACCATGCACAGATTAATTTTTCTTGTCCAACATACATCAGAAAACAGTCACTCCAGCCTTGCTCCACTTCACTAAACTCTTCCTTCAAGCAAATATATGACAGAGCTGCACAGCAATTTTTTTCTGCCTGTTGAGCAGAGTAGAATTTCGTTATTGCTGAGCAAGGATAGAGCAGATTTTGGGTACAATTCTCTCTCCCATCACATTTTAACATCCTTGGTGAGAGCCTACAGCAAACAAAAACCTCCACACACAAACCAAAAAATGAGGTCTGGTATCAGCTCTTGACAGACATGTCTAAGTAATCACCATTTAATTAATCAGAATCTGATAGTGCCACCTATAATAATAAACCAGGATATGAATAAATTAGTTCTTATTTTACATTTCTTGGAATCCATCTGAAATACAACAAAGATTCAGGAATAAGGTCACCAATACTTTTTTTGGAAAATTATAACAGCAGATTAAATATATACACTCTTTAAGTGGGAAATACAAAACAAAACTCTATTTTCCAAGGTCAAGTAATACCATGAGAGCTCAGCTTTCCAAACTGAGGGTGGGAAGGTGCTGGTGCAGGTAGATCCATTATCCCAGCAGAGCTGCTCCCATGAGGGGAGCAACTGCAGCAGCACCATTTGCAGGGCCCTAAGTTTTGAAATTTAATGTGCTGACTTAAACAATATACACACATGCTTTGAAACATTCCTCTGTTAGATATTAATTCTGCACAGTAAATTTCGCCATTTATTAGCATACATTTGGAGTTTATTTTCTCAATGTTTAATCACGCATAGTAGTCATTAGCATATATGAACACTCCTTTTCTAGAGCAGTTTATGTAGAATTCTCATTTGAGTTAATTGCTATGTAAGATAGCTAAATTCTAATTAAAATTCAATGGCACATGTAATGATAAAATTTATCAATAGTGTCTTTCTCAGCAGTTACTTTTATTAAATTACTTAGCTTCATTGTTTATTTCTTGAGATTGAGATTCTAAATTAGTCTGGTTTTAACCACTGAAACAATAATTTCACTAGGCTTTAACTGCAATGTTTTTACTTCATATTTTAAGGGAGTAAGTGTCTTTCAAGTTTTGTATTGACTTGTTGTTGCTTTGCTGTGTCTCTGAAGATCTTTATTAACCTCTGTCTCCTGGCACTGAAAACAAAAAAAGCAGCACATGATTAGTGCTCTTGAAGCTAATGGCAAAACATCCCTTCCCATCACTGAGCTAGGAGCCACGCAGTCCACAAGTATCTTGAGCAAAATATAATATGATTAAAATGGATCAAATTTGCCCTCAGATAAAAAACCCAAACCTTTTTCATGGGAGCACAGCTATTTTTCTGCACCCTCAGTAGTGATGTCAATTGGTGCAGTACCAGATATAATTTACTTTATTTAGTGAAAAACCTTCCCAGTACAGAGATCAGCAGCGGCCTGGGCTCTTTCTTCAGCTCCCTTCAAAGCTGCACTTCTCAAAGTGACCACTGTGGATGCTTCTGTGTATTTGTATAAGCATCTGCAAGCTGAGGAAAATACTTCTCTCATGCAAACGCTTTTCTTTTTTGAGAAAATTTATCTATATTAGGCAAGCCTTGTGGCTTGAAAATACAAAAAGTCTCTTTGGATCGGTTTCACGTGGGTGGGGTGATATATGTGTAAAAAATACCTGTGTCAGGTTTTAATCTGAGCTCAGGCTTTGCTCCCTGCATGCAGGATGCACTGCTGGAAACTAAATGTGCTCTGAACAAAAGCAAAAGAACCTTGAGCAGCAAAAACTCATTTCTGCTGCACCAAATGCAGAAGGCTGTTATTCTCAAACATAAAAATGACTAATCACCCTTTAATCAAGTTATGGTTAATAAAGTCATCCAATTTTTGCTTAATCATGTTAATATTCAGACATGTTAAACACTAAATCCCTTCAGGCATGCAAGCCTGTTTGCCAAGTTTCAGCCTACAACAAGGTGTAAATGTCTGAAAACAGCCCTTTGGAAATGCTGACAAACCTTTGGCTATTGTAACAGAAGTTGGCGTCTCTGCAAAAAAAGGAGAAGGCAGAGCTCAGTTTCTCTACAAATTTCTACCCTAAGAGTTGCAGAATGTAATTCCAGTGCCCTAGATTTCTTCTGTGCAGAGCCCCTAGTGCTATACAAGCCACAGAATATCACTGGAATAGGCAGGAAGAAGACAAATTGACTATAATTAATTATTATTAGAAGATAATATTTATTTTAAAATATAGCTGTACTTCCACCTAAAAGTTTAAATATAATAGATCAGATTCTCAGAGACATTTGTTATCAGGTTTATTCAGTTGTTTGTTTTTAAAGGTGCTTTATGACTTTTGAAGCAGAATAAAATGATAAATAATGCATTTTCCTCAGTGTTGGTGGGAAAACTCAGGCTATAATTAGCATACAAAATTACATATTCTGATACTTGATGTTCAGTGATACCATTTCCGTCTTGTCATACAGCATAAATAAAAACCTGGCAATCCTAATACCCCCAATAACTTCATTCTTATAAACAACCACTGTTGTTCCAGCACAGCTTATCTTCAATAACTCTTTAAAGTCAGAGCCCCCATATCTTCCAGCAGCTTCATTCTAAGTGAAACCTGCACTCTGTGCTGCAGCCTCTGAAAACACCAGATCTCTGTCTGTTCCCAAAGAGCAGCACAGGAAAAACTGTGCCACTGTGGCCAGGAAGGCCCCTTTAAAGGGAAAGCCTGGGGAGATGCTGGGCAGGGGCTCCAACAGAGGACCTTTGTGCTGCCATGCAAATGGATCCCTGCAGCAGCCTCCAGACAATGCCCAGGGAGAAGGCAGGGAGAGCCAATCCATCTGTGGAGAGCTGGGGAACTCAGCCTTCCCGACATTCTTTCTCTCACACAAAACACTCCATGTTGACAGCTGTGAATTTTAAACAACTATTCTGTGTATGTTTTTCTAATTTTGTGTATTCAGATAGTTTCCTCAGCGTCAGGGGCTCAAAGCAGAGTGCTTGGATTTCATAATTTAGAGATTTCATGCTTTTCAAGGAGTCACAACAACTGCTATTGAAAAACAAAGTGGAAATTAAGTGTCTAATGAAGAAAGCATCAAATGGCAAGAAAAGTGATTACTTTAGAGGTGTTACAGAAAATAAAATTAATATTTACATAAATTATGTTTACAGAGAGTCTGTGTAAGCTACACTATGCATGTGATAAATATATTAACAAAAAGTATGGAAAGTTTGCTTGACTAAACATTCTGATTACTCAAAACCCACTCCCAGTTTGTAGTGCTCCTTTTAAATAAAACTGCAGTATTTTGAAGAAAATGTTTGCCTTCAGTCAATTAATCAAATAAAATATTTGGATATCAGCAATTTGTCCATGTAATGAATGAAGTTTTTTTACTAGGTCAAGAACTAACTTAAAACAGATGCCTGGGTAAAACAACATTTCTCTGCATATTGAAAACAAAAATAACAACTACCTCCAAAAAGTCCAAACCACCAGTTAAAAGCCTCCCTGTAAAACAGAAAAACCAAATGAGTTTTCCTTTTCCAGTTAAAAAAAAAAAAAAAAAGAAAAAAAGGAAAAAGAAAAGACTAGAAAATAGCATCCCATGAGTATCCCATGTTGATCCTGCCATGAACAGGGATATATCTGCAAAATGGAAATATTACAGATAGGCTGTCATTAAACAATTCTGGCCAAAACTGAGGTTTGGATCTACTCTGTAGAATTCTGTCTAACCAGCGCTGGTGGAGCTGTCTTCACCAGTGCTCTGGGAAGGGAGCAAGCAGGAAGAAAGCAGGGAACTGGAAGTCAGGATGAGTGGCTGCCATTCCTGGCTCTGCCACTTTGAAACCTCCAGAGATTTCTTCCCTGGTTTCATCTTCCTTAATATCCAGTTTTCAAATGGAGGTGGTCAGGAGCCATCCCTTTTTATACAATGATTTGAGGAGTGAAACCAGTTTCAGACACACTCCAGTCTTTCCTGCAAAGCAGGGTGGTTCTCCTCTGACAGCTCCTGCAGACCCTGCCATCCTCCCAAGGATCTACCCCTGCTGGGAGGGCACGCTGGGGAAGCCCCCAAAGCAGAAAGCACCGTGAAAATGCAGGAGCCAGGAAGACCCTGCCTTTCCCAGCAGCCAGATCCCTCCTGCACCCCACCCTGGTGCCAGGCTCTGTGCCTTGCCACAGTCATCTCCTGTGCCTTTCTCCACCAAGCATTCAAACTGGCTGCTGCTACAGCCCATCTTTGGCTCTCAAGACCCACAACCAACAGGACTTGAACTTGAACTTACTTGGGCAATTCCCTGCTCTTTGCTTGAGGCACTGACCCCTTGCCTTCACAAGGTGTCTCCAGATCACTCAAAAGTTCCTGAAGGAGAGCGATGCATCCTTTCCCTCACTCCACCACCAGTCTCCACACCGGTGAGACCAATTACTTGTTGACATTTTCTCTTCCTAATATCTGCAGGAACCAAACAGCAACAGCAATGTGGTTTTGCTTAGGGGAGGACAGGAGGTGCGTTCTCTCTAGTCTGGAAATGTATTTTCCCTTCTTCCCAGTCATTTATTGTTCTTCTTTTTGGCACAAGAAGAACATATTTTTGACATGAATTTCTTTGTGGGTGTTACATTGAAAATTAATCTTTCTCCAAGGCATATACAGTCTGGGACAGTTTTGAAATACGTGTGAGAGGATGGAGATGGGAGGGAACGCACAGAAATGAGGCCACTTGGTGGGGCAGGCAGAGATATCTGGCAGGTTCCCACAGCCCTGCCTCACCTCTCCCTGCCTGGCCGGCACAGCACACACCTCCCCACGCTCCTGCTGGGCTGTCCAGGCCAAGGACGGGTTGCTGGCACGAGGCTGAGCCATACGAGTGCTGATCCACACAGCACATCACAACATGTGCCCTTAGCCACCTGTCCTCTCCAAGGGAGCAGACACGGCCAGCAAGGAGCCACCACCCTGCCAGTGCAGGAGGGACCTCTCACCAACACACGGCTCAGGGTCTGACAGCGTTTCACATGTGATTTCCCAGCAAAACATCCCGCATGAGCACTGCCTCCTCCACTCCTTCCTCCTTTCAGGGTGACTTCGCTCCCGTTTCTTCTTTTGGTGGTGTGGCATATTCCATCTGTATGGGGATACAACAAACAAAGTACAGCCAGGTCCCAGCCCCTGTGCTGGGCACAATGGAAAGAAGTAAAAAAAGTAAAAAAAAGTTGTAGAGCTTTGCTCCAAAGGGGTCAAAGAACCACAAAAAAGTTAAAACTGTATGTGGTTTTTCTACTTAAATAGGAAAGAATAAAAAGCAGATATGTATCAATTTTCTATAAAACAAATTCTAATGAGTCACGATGAGGCATTAGAAAGCCCCATGCACATACATATTTAGGCACTCCTCTGGCTCAGAATTATGCTTTACGCAAACAAAAGGCTTCTCTCTACAGATTTACACAATAGGTTTACTCTGAGCCATTACGATCTATCATGTAACTGAGTGCTTAATGACTCTTTAATTTAAGGATTATTGACACAAAAGATCTAACAGCTGCTTAAGAGTTACTACACAGCAGCAGCTTTCCAAAGATATATCACTTTATCATTTTTATATTTTCTAAACTACCTAAAGACTCTTATGTTCATGGCAGTGCCTTGAAAAAAAAATTCAAGGGGAAATAAATTAGAATATACTTGACCTCAGTGAAACAAGAAAAAAAAATTGAATTTAATGTTCTCAGTTGAGAACAGAGCTCTCTCTTCTTATTTGTTTCTGACAACATGAAAGCATTGAAAAACATAACTAAACTTATGTTATCTGAAAATAAGCCTTTTTAGCTAAGACCCTGTATTTTCTGTTGAAGTCCAAGAATTATTTTTTTTTAGGAAAGTTATAAGGCCCTTGGAAAAAGCCTTACACAAAGGCAGCACTGACAGGAGTTTAAGTACAAGGGGTAGTGGGGGTCACTGTAACAGCAAATGCTTGAAAATGGAAGAGTGTTTGTTAGGCTGTGTGCGTGTGTACATATATATATTTATAACCCCTTAACAATGAATATTCCTGCTGCCAAGCATTCGGAGACAGAGTTGATTTCCTTTCAAGTAATTGATGTAGGCTTTCTTCAGGACCCCGTCCAGACAAGTTCTCCACCGTGGAGCAGGAAATCACACCGTCAAAGGAAAGCTGAGCCCTCCTTCCACACGGCCCGGGTCAGCCCCTCCAAAACACTAGATTTATACGACTGCTGCCAAAAAAACTTGCATTTCCATGCCCTCCTGTTGCTAAGATAAAGGATGTTTCCTACTGCCTCAGAATGCTGTCCTCATTTAAAACTCCAGCTATGTTCTGACAAAACACACTGCTGTCACCCCAAATTGAGCAAATGAGCCTACGTCCTACAGTATAAAGACCAAAAGAGTTATTGAATATCACCCGGGGAGCACAAAATCAAAAGGCTCCCATTTCTTCCTGACCTTTTTGGGGCATTTTTTTCCTGAAATCGGCCGAGCCCTTCAGCCTTCATTTCTCATGCTGTCTGTGGTAGCACAGGAAGGACAGCCTGGACTTTGCAGTTTCAAACAGATCAAGTTTTGTTAAATAACTTTTTCTTTTTTTTTTTCCTCCTTCTTCAAACCCAAAGCGGAAGGGAACACTGTGAAGAAAATGGAAACTGGCAAAGAGCTTTAACTTCAAATAGCCTTATAAGTCAGCGTTGATGTGCAAAACTAATTCTGGTTTTTTGGCATTCAAATATAACCCGACAGTTGCAGAAGGGAGGGGTGAGGGTGGGAGAAGAGCGAGGCAGATTCCCAGCCAAGTGTAAAATACGGAGACGTGTAGCGCTACAACTTCTGCTTATCAAATGAAATAAGGATTAGATTTATTGGCACCAAGTTTTGTAGGGGAGACTACAAACTTGACCTGGCAAATTTCAGGAGAGGAATTCTAGGACAAAAAGCAGTTCTGTACTGCTGCTGCCTCAGTGAAAGGCATTTCACTCATGGCAGAAGGGGATGATTCCACAGAAGAGAATACCAAGCTTCAGCAAAATAGATATGCAAATGACTCCATTCATTAAAAAAAGAAATACCACTGAAAATAATGTATCTAAATATTTGCTCAGGGTTAAGTGATGTTGTCTAAACAAGCGGAAAAGCCGTTTTTTGTGTAGATTGGCTTTCCCCATTAGGAGTGCCAGCCACATAGTTACTACTTGTCTATTTCTATGTTTTTAATTTCCTATAATTCTCCTGTGTTATTTTACAGATGCATGAGGTAAACAAAATCCTGGCACTGGGTATTCATGTGAACCATACCATCATCTGTTCAGGCTTAAGCTGAGGAGCCCTTGCTACTGCTCCCCATAAATGCACTGGTGGGAACATACACGCCTCTCATCCTAAGGACGGGCACAAACCTGAGCTGCTGGTGTTCACCAGCCTCTGGTGACACCCCATGTGGAAGAGCCTGCACTTGATTGTCCTACAGTGCCCACCTGCACGGCCCAGCCTGATCCCCCTGCCTTCACCGTGGGTGACACCACTGCCTCCAGCACCTGAAACTGTCCTTGTCTCTGTGGCTTTCACTGCTCAACGCCGTTGGCCCAAAGCACCTCCCAGATGCAATCCACAACTAAGAGTAAGAAGTTTCTACTACCTGAAACAGTCACAAGTGTGAGGGATCAACAATCACTGCAGCAGCCTCAGGGCTGTGACATGGGGGGCCTCAAGTGCCAAACAGGATCCTGAGTGCCCTGAGCGCTTCACACGGGAGGTACATGGAATCACTTGAGCAGAAGGGAGATCTCCAAAGCTCGCCCAAAGGGATGATGAGGGAGTGCTGCCATGTAGAACAGGCATCTCCAGGAGAGGCACTGCACACTTATCCTGCTGGAGGGAAAGCAGCTGTATAAAACATGCAGAGGCTAAAGAAAGATGCAGAGTTTGGGGAGTGGGCATGTGTGAACAACATTTAAACATAATCTATACAATTTCCCTTGATCCTTTTAAAGCATATTTAAAGGAGGTCACTCAAAAACCTACCTTAAGTGGCCACCTCAAGCATCTTAACAGGAAAAACTTACCCAAAAATCGATACATCACAAACAGAATGAGAAATGTTTACATCCAGTCCTGCATCTACCAAAATCCCAGTTTATTATTAACTAGAGTAAGTAAACTCAAGTCAAAAGCTTACAAACATATATTTCTATTTAATGTCTGCCACTGTGTAGTGCCATTATTCAGCTTCTCCCTTCTAGGGAAAAGCCATTCACGAGTCTGTTCTGAAATGAATTTTTCCAAATACGTTATTTGCATGAAGTTTTTTCTCATTGGTTTATCACATCAAATCAAGACAGCCCCTGACCACAGACAACTCTACATGGCAAAGGATGAGCCCCTTTTGGTGGGGCCTCCCTCTCAACATCTATTTGTTGGTGATGAAATTAAATTTTCTGCTGAAATTTTCTACTGGAGCCCCAAGCAAATCCCCGAAAGAAAAATATTACATTTCAGCCTGTAGGGGACCTTGCTGCTAAACATCAATAGCCACAACAAAGAAACAGACAAAACAAAATATTTGAAAAGGAAAATACAACTTTGTAGGCAGAAGTCATCCCTCAACCTCCCCCCAGCTAAGAGCCCCAGATTATCAGAGAAACTTCTACAGAGCTTCCCACACAGCACTCATTTTCTTTTACCAGTCCTCTTCACCTCTACTTTCATAAACAGCTCTTCTCCTTTCTTCTGGGGAGGAAAGAATCTACTGCGCCCCAGTGGATTTAATAATGGAGGCCTAATACAGGCGGTCAAAGAATAGGAACGGGTTAAAATATTAGGGAGAAGAGCATGAAGGCTTTCACCTTTCAGGTTTCTGCTCTGAATTTGTCTGATGTCAGCAGTGAGCAAGCAATGTAACCATCAAGGAGCTGTGGCTGCATGGAAATCTCTCCTTCAACTTCTAGGAGTTGTACTAAGGGATCATTAAAAAGGGTCTGAATATTTTAAAGATATATACTGAGGCTGCCTCATTATCAAACCCCCATATCTACCTTTCTCTTTCTTATATTCTTAATGGCTAAAAACACAACAAGATGGCTTTTCAGTTAAAAAACCCTCCTCATACTTTTCACAATTACATTCAAATTTTTGAGGCATATTTTATTTTCCTGTGACTTCAAATATCAAAGATGCACATCTCTATGCACAACTTTCAGTACACCTGACTGTCAGTCAACCAGTTGTTCTTCATTTACCAAGTTAAGCTTCCTACAAGCAATAATCTGCAGGGAGAAAAAAAAAGAAAGAGAGCAATCTGACTCTGCCAAGCACTATTCGTGTAGTAGTGCTGAAATTTAACTTAACCACTCCATGATTTTGGTGAAATCATGTTGGAGTCAATCATTATGGTATTACCAATGGCTAAAAGTGACAGTTTATGCACATGAACTTCCATCTGTCTCTACGAAGTAGATTGCTTCTTCAGCCTCTGAAATTACAGAGATATTATCTTATTTTTCTCAAGGCAAGGAAAATACAACTGGCAAAGTGTTTGAGAAGTAAATCAGCCACACATACAGGGTCCTCTCTTGGAATGAAAGGAGTGAGCTCAACAAGTAGAAATTCTTCAGAGCTAAATGACATATTTGGTTCAGGATTTAGAACCAGCCATGATTACGTCCAAAGTGCCTTCAGTTAAGAAAAGCAAGTTGCACAACAGAACCAACAGCCGTGACTGAAGCTGGTTTAATAATAAACTCAAAACTACTTAAAATGAACTTTATGTTTCCATGGTGATGGATACATATCTCCCTCCAGACTATCTTGTGATGTAGAAAACATTTACCAGTAGTATTTTGGTAGCAATCTTACTAATGGAAAATTCATTAGTATTGTTCAAGATGGCAATAACACTGACTTGGATTAATTTTAGGCTGACCTTGGTGAATTGGCAGATGGAGATGAAAGCAGTACAGCACCCAGTGGAAAAGTAAAATTAGTGAAGATACCTGCTTGTGACATATTTTTTAAAAAAGAAGAAGACTGGTGGCTGCTAAAACAAGCGTGCAGATCTATTAGTTTACTTAACCTCTCTGATACCTGCTAATGAATCTATTTTAGCTTTAGTAAGCTCCCTCAGCAGCGAGAAGATTTAAATCTTCTCAAACAGATACAAAATCTTATCATCTCCTCAGGTTAGCCTTGCTCAGTGGCAGTGAGGCATGGCCAGTTGCAGACACCCTTAACATAACATATTTGACAGGTATAGGATCAGGCATATAGAACAGGAGAGGTCCCAAAGCTTGCCTTTACTCACAAGGCTGCTCTCAGGGTATGAGCTGCTAAACTCTGTCATCATCCCTTAGCTTACAGAGCTCCTTAATACGATATGGTGTTCTATTCAGGGAAAAAAAAACCTTCTTAAGAGTACATATTTGAATTTGATCCAGTGACACGTTTCTGAAGGAAAGCATCTGACAGGACAAAGATGTGCAGTACTTCATTTAGCCTGTGTGCCATATGTGGCAGTTTGAGGATCACTGTCACAGCCCCTTCGGCTGCCATCCAGGACCGCACGGCGTGGCAGAGCAGAGGGATTGCTCTTGGACTTCAGCAGGAGAAGGCTGGGGAAGAGTTTCTCTAGGCTCTTTCCAACAAATTTATATGCTCCACTCAGAAAATTTAAAATTAGAGTATTCATTATTAAATATTAATTATTAAGTATTACTAATGATTAATTTTATATTTATATTTTTATTATATTTACATTTTATTTATATATTTTATTATTTCTATTTCTAAGTAAAATTTATTATTAATTTTAACTTGCAATTAAAAAAAACCCATACTCTTCACATCATAGAAATGACATTTGTATTTTCATTCCAAAAGCCCATAAGCATGGGTGTCACTTCAAGCATGCAAACAGATGTTAATCAGCCTGCTCAAGGACTTAAAGCTACATATATGCAAAAACACTTTGCCAGGAAAAAATCCTGCAGATATGTACTACAGACACACATAGCTTCTTTCAGTCAACAGACCCAGAAATCCTGGCAACTGCAGGATCTGCAGTTTTTAAAACATGATCTCTTCCCAAATATGAATTTTGGGGATGTTTTAATCAGAAACAACTCCAGAGTTTCTGAAAATGCAACCGGAAATAAAACACAGCACTTTTGGTGCACAATTGTCCTTGCAAACATCTGCACAAGTCAAAATGCTAACTAGCTATGAGTAGGTAGCTGGTATTTGTTGTGAATAACATTTAAATTGAGAGATTCTCTGGCGATTTTCTTGAAAACCTGATTTAGATTTAACTTCTCTCTGTGTTGTCAGCCAGTGCTTTGCAGGTTTCATATTCCTTTTTTTTTTTTTGTTTTATTCACGAAATCTGAAAGCCATTCAGCAGAACAGCACTGTTAGGACATGTTTCTAATTTAAAAAGGAGCAAAGCCGTGCAGGAGGGAAAGGAAAGGTTCCCTTCAGGAAAGGTGTGAGGGGGAGCCGATTAGACAGAGATGTGTCAAAGTGGACAGTGTTTATGAAAACAATCAGCATCACATCTAAGCCTCTACTTAGATGTTACACAGTCTAGCTTCCTACTCTCGTTCCTTCAGAAAGCTGCTTGGGATTTCCAATATCAATGTCAGTTTAGCCGGCTGAGCCTTTAGTAAGCATGCCTTTTTTAATTTCAGAATAGGAAGAAATGTACAATGTCGAGAAGTAATACGAGTGATATGGTACACAGACATGCAACAAAAAGATTTGTTTTTCTCTTGTGATTTCTTGTAGTCAACACCAGTTCTCTTTTTCCTGTAATCATGAATCTAAAGGCACTGATTATGTCAAACAAATTCCCTGCATGGGTTTAGAAACGAATTTCTTCAAGTCTCACAGCTTGGTGGCAATATTCAAACATTTATTCAATTACTGCCAGTATTCATACAATGAAATTGGTGTCTTGAAAGAAAACTACTGAGCTGAAAAAAAAAAAGTTTAGGTAACAATTTTCAATTTGCCAACTGAAGCCAGGTCTCAGTAGAGATGAGTGTGATCTATTCCTCATATTTCCCTTCACGCAATCAGCATCCTAAATGGATTGCAATTAAACCATAGTCTAATTAAAACACAAAAGACTTTTCAGTAATGAATCTTTCTGGCAAAGAGCATCTTCAACACTCACTTCACAAACAATAGCACTTGTCAAGAGATGCTAAACAAATTTCAGAACTGAGGCTTTTCACAGCAACTTGGACTATTTGGTATTTTGGTCTTTGGTGCTCAGTGTCAGCCACTTCCTTATGTTCCTGAAACAGACTAACAGTCTGTAGGCAAATATACATAATTTAAAAAATTCATCAGTGTGCCTGGGATTACATGTGGTTTTCCAAGGGAAGTGGCTTGGCCTATCACTTTCTGACCTATTTTCGCCTTGTTCCACTTCAGCATGTCCTCTCAGCTGAGTGCTGGAAACTACATTTATTTAAGTGGGATAAAAATAACAATAAAAACTCAGTGCCTATAGCAACCCTCAAGCTACAGAGGGTGAAAAGAATTACATTTTTAATTCACAAAGCTCTTTTTACATATAATAATTCCTTTTACATAAAGGTCAAGTTACAAGACTTTCTGCATTATGCATAGTGATTTCCATTTTGGCTTATTATTCAGTGGTATAAAATTTATGATGTCAGATTTCATGACAGTTAAACCTGAGTTTGTTCTGTTTCAGAATGACATCTGGGTATAGTGAATAACAAAGCTTCTATGTTAAAATAGCCCCATTTTTTAGGTTGGCTCCTATAAAAGAAATTAGACCAAGAGATACTTGAACAGATGTTCAGAAATATATTTCATTTCAAGTGCCGACAAACTAGAATGGGAGTAGAGTTGCATAATAGGAAATTAATCATTAAAGTCAATAATGAAAAATATTCAATTGTTTGGAATCAAAGTGTTTGGCAAATATTCTTTTCTTTCTGTAGCATTGCAGGGAATTTGATATTCAAACCCAAAAAACCTAAGAAACATGCTCGGTGCTGTTGCTTAATCCCTTTATGAGAAAAAACAGGTTTTTCAAGGTAATAAATGTATAAAAGAGCATTTTATTTGTTAATCTATGTACCAGATAATGATTTTCACCTGCCAGGACAATTATTTATTATGACAATGCAACACTTCTAGTGAAAATTGAGTAGTCTTAAGGTGTTCTGTGCTGTTCATTCATGCAAAGAATTCTTGTCAAATATTTTAATGAGAAGAAAAGTATGGCAGTCAAGATTAAAAGTCAAGGTGACCTTTAACTGTGGAAAACAGTATCTACATATCACCTTACATTTTTTTTTAAGGTCATCACTTCTCTCTTGAAGAGTCATTCCATAAATGGAAGTAAGCAGTGCAATGAGAGAGTGAACTATAAAAACCGTCTTTCCTTCAAAATTAACCTATTTTAATATCACATTACACCTATTTTGGTATAAATTTCAAACACTTGCTGTGGTGTCTTCAGCAAAACAAGCAAAGAAACCACACATTACAGAAAACAGGGATACACAACTGCCCCCAGCCCTTGGAAAAGCAACAGTGCAACAACTTCAGAATTGTTACTCTTCATTGTAAAGAACAAGCTCACCTGTGACCTGGCCACGGCCAGGGTGTGCTGAGTCAGCTGGAAAACTGTTCTGATGGGCAGCTGATGGCCTGCTGTTCTAAGGAGTCTTTGGGGAAGCCAAGGATGCTCCCCCAGCACAGCCGCCGGTTCCTACTGTCCATTAGCCAAGCAGGTGCCCTGCTCATGTCACTGTGCACAGGTTCTGCTGCATGAGCAAAACCAGCATGGCCAATGTGACCTGCAACAAGTCCAGGGGAGCCTGGGAATACTGTTCCAATTACCAGAGATGAAATACAAACAAATCATTGAATATTGGGTGTTCATGTTTCCCAGTCTACTCACAGCAGATGTGGCCGGTGGGGCCTGCACTTCACACGCCCCTGCTAGAAATCCCCCAGAAAGCACCCAGCCAGCCCAGCTCACAGGCAGAACCTCACACCTGCAAAGTCCTGCATTCCTTATTCCAGCCTTCTTACAGCTTCCTTTTCCCCCTCTGCAACTGGAGTGAAAAACACACCTGGAAGCAGGGAAAAGCCACCTGCAGTTCACCTCCTAGACCTTAGCTGTGTTTAAAAGAAACTTTTTTCCATCCAATATGGCTGCAAAAAGAAGCATCACACCCCAAGGACAGTTTGAGAGAGACCTCAGGGCTGGTCCTAAATAATGGCATGAACCTACTTTCTAATTTATTTACTTTATCTCCAATTTTATTCAGTTATCTGCAATCTTTACTGGCTTTCCCACACTGAAAGCAGTTCAGGTGTAACATGACATGAGAGTGGTGATAAGGCTTCCAGATTAGCACTGGGTCTAGGACTTTGGGTCCAGCCAGCTTGGCACGAGCTGCTCATGAGCACAGGCAGCAAAATTAATGTTTACTTGCATCTGTCCACAAAGATACATTCTTAGTTATATATACTAAGAGGATTACTCACGGAATATCATTAATCATTTTTATCACTACCAAACATAGTATCAAGCACACAGAAAAATGTAGTTCCTAATTGCTACTATGGAGACAAAGCAGTAGAGGAACAGGAGATGAAAATAAAGTACTAGGTGTCATTTCTTCTGTGGAATGATACATGGAATATTTTAATTAATGGGTGATATCATTTATACAAGGTTCTAAGTGAATCTTAAATAATTATAACAGCCAAACACAGTAAATCAGATTTTTAAATTTCCCAAGAAAAATGTTGTGGATAAAATTGCTAAAACATGTAATAATGGAATGAATTTATTAAAATATGACAATGCTAGCACAGCTTCAAATCAGAGCCTGAATTTGCTGCAGCTCTAGATTTAATAAGATTGGTGTTCTTCCCCACTAAGAGTATCCATTTTCTTCTGAAGGCCCATTTGCCACATATCATGTAATGAAATTACTCAGACAATCCATGGGGTTTTTTTTTGTAAAATATTAGAATCTGCTTAAATTAAGTTGTATTAATGCATTGTACTTTAATTATTTCATGTGGCACACATATAATTTAAAACAAACTCTCACAAGTTGGGCAAGTGAACTTTCTGTGTCTATTAGGAATCCCCACTGAGTTTTATGCAAGTTAGACTTTAAAACACTACGGTACTTAAATTTTCACTTTTAATTTTTTTATTGGTTGACTGCTAATGTCTGAAAAGTGGATTATGTTCCTACAACTGCTGATGCTATGCACTTTCTCTGTTTAACACACAACTATATTTAACACACTAGTCTGTTATTTTGGCTTTATTGAAATGTGCACAAAGTTCCTTTTTTAGCCACTGAGAAGACTTGGCACAAGTTATAAAGATTTATTGATCTAGTACTAACTAGAGTACATTACAAATAGCCAAGTGCCAAACTGTTGCTTTGCACCAGATTGTGATTTACAAGTGAGGAGAGGAAACTGGATTACTAATTATGTACAAAACTCCAAGCTTTAAGAAGTCGTGTACTTATAATTAAGGTCTTGCAAAATAAATAGTTTTTCTCTAAATGAGACAGGCTTTTATACCAAAACCTTTTCTCTAATACAGATGCATACATACAATTTTCTTTAACAGAATGCTGAGCTCAAATATAAAGAAAATTCCTGAACTGGAAAGTGTCACCACTCTCCAAAACCACCACTGCCACCACCAAGTAAAAAGCAACTTCTAAATTTAAGTATCTAGAAAAAATTAAATTCATTAAAATCTTGTGCTGTATAGTTTTGATTTTGAAAAAGATTTACTAAATGGTCTGTTCTGATTTTCTTTTAATTTTTTCCGTATTTCTTTGCATCTATCCATGAGGACAAGTGCTCATAAGACAAAAAAGAGTATTATGTCACTGCAGTGTAACTCTTAACTTGTCTATTGTCTCTCAAATAGATGTTTGGGCTTGGTCACAGGTAACACAAAGAAAGACATTTGAACTGTAAAAGTGAAGTAAAACTGGTCCAGGGATCTGTGGGACACATGATACAACCCTTAAACCTAACTAAGGCTGCTTGCATCGAATGAAATTAGTCTGGAGGAACCAGCAGCAGCAGAGCCCAGAGGGTGATGTCTGTTAGCCACAACCTCACACCAACAGTGAGCAGGCTCAACCCGACCACAAACACTTGTGACTTCATCTCTGGAACAAGCAAAGTTCCCAGAGTTTATTCTGATAACTTATAAGGGAGTTACCACAATGTGGGGTGGTAACAAGGATGTGATTGAGAGCAGAAAGCTTTTCCAGAAACACCTACTAACACTTCAGCTCCTTTGGATCCAGTGTCACTGTCACCACACAGAGACTGATGTGTGCCATCGGCTCACAATATGTGCAAAGCTAAATCAGACACTGAGTAGCAAAAAAAGGGACATAAGAAACCCAAAGCAAGAAGAAAGTCATATTCAAAATAGCAGGGGAAAAGCATAGCCTTTCATTTATAAAGTTATTTTTAAATCACTGTATTTTAATGCAACAGAAAAAAGTTGTAACTAACTAATTACTAGTGTTGTAGCTCATTAACAACGTACAGGTGTGTCTTTTGGAGGTCCAGCTCCACAAGTTATGTGTCAACAGCCAAGACATGCATAGCTTTATTTCAGCCCCTGGGTAGACAAAGTATGTAGAAAATATAAAACAAAAAGAGGACATGTAATTTAATATGTAAAGTTACTTGAGATACACCAATTATGTTAAATACATTTATAACTAGGCATACTT
This sequence comes from Leptocoma aspasia, assembly GCA_013399835.1. Lineage (NCBI taxonomy): Eukaryota > Metazoa > Chordata > Aves > Passeriformes > Nectariniidae > Leptocoma > Leptocoma aspasia. The sequence continues at coordinate 143,549 of VXAX01003413.1, forward strand.
CTGCATTTAAAACCTTATTAAGAGCACAGGACACAGAAGAAACAGTCTGTTTGATCTGTTTTGAAGCTATGGTAATAGGAAACAAGTTTTCCTGCGGAGTCTCTCAGGACCATCAAACAGTCCCTTTTTTTCCAAGAATAAATACAGAGCCATATTTGAAACCCTTAACCTAATGCTCACAAAGAAATCTATCTCCCTTGTAGACACAGTTGTTTATTAAGGCTAACCCTAGTTCATTTTCCAGTCATATTTCAGAGATAAGAAAAAATTATAGAAATAAAAATGTCTAGCAGGTAGTTTCATTTGCCTCTTTTATTACAAATCCATATTCAGATATGTTAATATAAAGATGTACAATGTTACATAAAGGGCACAAAACATCGTGACACTGGTGGCTGAATGGCTCGCTTATTGTAGTGGTTCTTATTCAGCTATTTTCTAGTGCTCTCATCAGTCTTTTGTGTGAAAGTCTTTGGTGAGAGTCAAGTCTGAACTGATAAGGCCTTGGAGACATAATCACTGGCCCTCATTTTCCATTGACAGCCCCACACAGCCAATTCACAAACATTTTCATATTAATATTGAGCAATTTTCCTACATTCTAATCCATCAAAGTAGGCTATTAATCCTTCCCCCGTGCTCTTCTCTATTCAAATGCTAACAATTTTCTTCTCACAAGCTAAAACATTTGTCCTACAGCCCCTCACACAAAGACACTGTATTGTCAGCAGTGATTGATCAGAGTATTAATATGAGGGATGCAATGTACATTGTATCAATGATACCACACGGATGTAGAGGAAAAGGTCTTTTTTAGAGGATAAACCAAATGCAAAATATAATAATTTCTCAAGGAACAACACTTTAAGTGTTTTGCCTGGTGTATTTCATGGAAATTTATGAAAATATCTAGAGGTGTAAAATGCTTTTGAATTTGGAATGCAAAATAAATGTCAGGGATGTCCTAGGTACTGGGACCTGGGTGAGGAGCAGCCTGCAGCTGGGACTGGCTCAGGACTGACAAGGCAAACAGCAGCTAGGCTACTAAAAGACACTTGCTCTCCAATACCATATTTTATAGAATTAAAGGGGGCAAGGGCAGAACAAAAATAAATACTTAAAAAAAAATGAGGTGAGGATAGCTCTTTAAAGACAAAAGCCTTTCATCTCCTGAAACGGAAAAAGTTAAACAAGGCCAAAAAGGAGTTCCAACCTTTGGCCAGTGGGTTCCTTGCTACAGGGCCACCTGACAATTCCTTCACCCTCATGGATGGCCAAAAGCTCTCCTCAGATGGTGGAAAAGACAAACGGCATCTGACAGACCTTTTCTTGCACCCTAGTGTCAAATAACTTGGGGTTATTTATTAAAAGAAGGATGCTCAACCTTAAGATGCTCTGTGTGTAGTCTTACTCTGCTTTAGGCTTTCCCTGTAAAAACACAACTCAGCCAGCAGCTTCTGCTGTGACTGCAGGGGATAAGCACAGCAAGCAGCAGCAAAAGGGGGACAGTCTGTAAAAGATGTGGTTGCAGGAGGGTGAACGTGCTGCCTGCAAGCAGAGCAGAAGCATGGGCACAGGGAGGTGGAGGGAGGGAGGCTGTGGATGCACAGAGCTCTTACACAGCTGATACACCCTGGCACAAATTAGAGTAGTTTCAGGGATGCTGTAATTTACAGCAGGTTACAGTGGTTCTTGGCACAGAGCTCAGCCCTCTGCAGACACAGCCCCCCACATCTCAACACGTGTCCTCCTCCTTACAGGGTGTGGGTAGAGGGAGGGACGGTGCCAGGTGCTGTCAGCAAGTCAAAGCCATCAAGCTCAGCCTCAAGTCTGCCCTAGGATCACTTTGCTGGAGCTGCACGAAGCAATTTAAAAGAACATGCAGCTGGATGACAGAGAAATCCAGACCTCCTCAAACATCCAGCACCCGTTCATCCATAAAAAGGAGCAATTTGCTCACTTCCAGTAGCACACAATACAGGGAGGGGGTGTGCGTGCACACATGAGTATGGTTAAATAACCTCAAAATAAGATGAACACACACAACTGCTTAATAAGCTGATAAATTCAGCACAACAACATTTCAGTGCAAGTAAGAGAATGTTTGAGGATGAGGGTTTAAGAGATACACTATAGTTAAGCATGTGCAGGTGGAAACTAGCATCTAGTGAGATCACAAATCATAAACTACAATTTATGCATAATATTCTACTAAAATTAATTGTAATTTCTTCTTCTTATATACTCCTTCCTTCTCTGAAGGAACAAAGCAAACCTAAGATTGACGGACATAAATTCAACCCAGCAATGCAATTAGATTGGCAGAGCCTAGTGACCAAATTAACTTTTATCACTGGATTTAACCCACAAACCAAAGGAAATCATTCCAGCTCTGAGCACCCTCTGCCATCATACTGGCACCCATGTCTGAGCACGTGTGTGCCCTCAATGCATCAGGGAGATGGCAAGAGGGGCCCCATAGTTCGTAAAATGATTGATTGATCTAAAAAGACAATTTGTTCATAAACTTATGAAAAAAAAGACAGAAAAACAACCAAAACAAAACAATCTGGAGAGCTACTTTTCTTTTCAGTACCTAAACTGTGGTGCACTCAGAGAGGCCTGAAATCTACTGCTGCTTCCCAGGATGAACTTGCTCTGGGGAGAATAACATCCCTGCTTAAAGAGCTGGAGTTTCTATGCACAACACCCTATTTCTGCGCCACTTACCATTGGTACATTATATCTTTACAACGAGTAATTAAAAATATTTGTACTTTGAAGCCACTTAGGAGCTCTTCCAATTACTTATATTAGCATTCTGGCAAACACTCAAGCCTTTTTAAAGTTGAGTCAGGCTCCTGAGCCTGCATCAAAAACTCTCCAAAGAGCAATTTTGATTTTCTCTACTTCCAGGCAACTGGAAGGGGTACCACAAGCTCTCCTGCTGCCTCACAGGAATCCTTCCTGGGGAAGATGATGATCAGAGCTAAAACTGCAAACACCAAGTGCCACCTCCCAGCACCTATGAAAGGTCCTCAGCCGCAGGAGGCAGCGCGAGGGGCTGGGGAAGGAAGATGTTCTCTGGTGTCCCTGGGGCTAGCAGGTGCACAGGATGGGATGTGCAGGGCTGTGACTGTTCGCAGGGGTCCCGGGTGGCCTGGGTGACTCAGGGCTGGCTCTGCAGAGCCGTGACTCAGTGTCCTCGGAGCGCAGGGCGTGTGCGGAGCGGCACCACGGGTGGCAGCTCTGGCCGTGCTGGTGAACGGCTCACAGCAATTCTGCATAAATAAGGGTGTTAGCTCCACTTGAATTATGGCCAAGGCATCAAGGTTAAGCTTCCACTGATATAAATTAAATTGGGTAAAGCATTAGTCATTTCCTGTCCCATGCTGTTATGCATTGTGATGTACATTATGAAATGGCAATTTTAAACCCAGAAATAGATTGACTTCAGTTTTAATTGAAATAATCTTTATTTTGTAATTAAGCTATTATGTGCCAGAATTTGCTTGGGGTTTCGAGCATGAGCATTACAATCTTTAGAAAATCCCAGCATGGATGCTGTTTGTTAAGGTTGCTCCTGTGCAAAATATAAAACCCAGAACTAGAAAATCATAAAAATAAATTCACTAATATATTAAATAGAAACACAGAAAAAACTACGTACCATTTACTGAAGGGTTTATTTTCCAAACTAAGGCACATTCACAAATGCACCCACAGATTTAGCAATTCAGACACCTTAACATTTTAATGAATTTTACCTAGAAGGCCACATGAAGATTGTGAAACCCGGGATTTAGGGATTTGTATTTGAGAACTTTCCCTCTGTGCCTTCCAGCATCACCTCAGACAGCAGGAGAGTTTTTCCCAGCTGGTCTCCCACATCCAACAGCAGCTTTCCACACCACACCTCTGTATCTCCTCTCTCACAAGCTATTGCCCAAGGTTAGCAAGTTTCAGATTGTTCTACCGACATTGCCGTTAACTAAACTTACGTCAAACATGGTTATTCTTGCTCTTTGATGAGGCAACATTTTTTTCAAGACAGAACTGGTTCTGTCTTAAACAGTTTTATGTGTTTAAAATTGTTTTCAGCTACATTGCAAGTATTCTAAACCAAAGTAAGTGGAACTCACAATCATTGCTGGAGAAAGAGCTGCCATTAGGAATAAAGCATGGGTTTATCCATTTTTCATATGTAAGTCAGATTCACTTTGTCAGTCTTGAGATTTGACAAAGTATAATTCAGAACAGTTCAAGCTCACCTTCCACTGGACTGAGTAATCAGATCAGACGAGGAAACATACCAGTGGCTCTCCAGAACTTACTGCAGTACTCCTTAGGAGTACTCCTCACAGTCTGTGTGCCACTCATCTTCCCAGTAATGCGGGGCTGTCACATATAATTGTGTACACAAGAACTACAACAACATCTCACAAATCTCCAGGAGCAGAAACTTGTAGTTTAGGAAGGGAAACTGTAGAGTTTTTATCTCACTAGTGTTTCCAAAGGCCATGGAGTCACGGCAGAGGCTGTGGAACAGCTACCAGAGGTGTGCAGGGCTGGGTGAGAGCCCCACACGCAGACAGCAGCTGGTGTCATCTTCCTTGACCCTTCTGTTGGCAGCATTGTTCCTAAAAGACACTGCCTCTAAGGTGATGTCTCAGCATTGCATTCTTAATTAGTTGATTTTTTTGACAGTGGTGCTGCTTCTTAGATATAATACAGTAGATGAAAGACCTTTAAAGGTATCGTGTGTGACACAGTTTAATTTGGCTAAAAGATAAGGGTTTTTTAAGGAAAATGACAGCCATATGAATTCATTCAGTAGTATGGGACATAGAATGGCAATTAAAAACAAGTCAGAAAGAAAGCAAAAGGTTTATTTTAAAGCTAAATTTCTTAGAAAAATAATGATGTTCTCTTTTCTACAAGGATATCACCATAGATTTTAGCCTAAAAATTAGCATCCAGCAATGAGAAAATACAAATGCAATTCACTGCAAAGGAATACTTATATACTGATATTTTTTGTCTGGATTTTTTTTTTTGTTTGTTTGTTTGCTTTCATTTGAATTTTTCCCTATACCTATGTTCAAGTGTATTTTTGCATCCCACATAAAAATATGATAACCTTTCTGATAAAAAAAAGTACCTCTTATGTGATTTAATATAATTCTGAGAAGAATGACTTTGACCAATTGGCGTAGTGGCTCACTGCACTAGTGAACAAGGCTTTCTGCACCCACTGGTCCACAGTCTGAGTGCTATGCAGGCTGAATAAGGAGATGAATTTAAAATGTGTAAATGACAAGTTTGAAACTCGACTGAATCAGACAAAAGATGCTATATTTAACACTTTGCCCTCTAGTTTTAGACCACCTTCTTTTTAGTCAGCTGAACAGAATTTTCACAAGTGGGTTACAATTCTCTTTGAGCTGTTCAATTTTTCCTGGGTCTCTAACTGAAAACATTAAAAAGTGGGTGATGATAATTAAGGTCAAAATATATCTAAATATACTGTAGGAAGATTCTTAATTAATGACAAGATAGAAAGAGTGAAAATTAATGGGAAGAAGTTTTGAAGTACAGCATATGAAAACACTGGTAATTTACACAATATTATAGAAAGCTTATCAAATATTACTAGATTTATCTTTGATCCTTCTGAAATATTCCTTAGGGCCTGCTCAGTATAGTACATCAGTCACCTCCTTATTTGACTAAGAGGGAGTGTGGCCTTTTTATTTTATTTATATTTTAAAATATAGAAAATATCACAAAAAAGGAATCAACCAGTAGGCTGTGTGCTCCAGTAACTGGAAAAGATAGAAAGTCAGTGAGTAGATAATTATTCAAGGTCAAACCTTTCTAGTGTGGTGCCAGAAAAAAGCAAACAGTGAGGGTTAGCCAATACTTCACAAACACTTGTTTAAGGATTTCCTAATTACTATAAGTGGTTCCTCTGGCCCTGGCACTTAAAAAGGCAGCTGTATATGCATGATGTCATCCCTGCTGCCCATTATCTCTGCAGTAAATTTAGAGGATTAAGAAGCAAGCAAGGCTAAATAGTCAAAATAATCGTGATTTTTCATGTTTCCTGCCATTAAAAATTAATTACAGAAAAAAGGGACAAATTTAAAACTTGGATGCAATTAACTACTGAAATGTATCTGAAAATTTTTGCACAAAAATCAGAAAAATATTTAAATATGACATGTGGGCAGCATGGCCGCAGCTCCATAATTAAAAGACAGCTCCTCAGATATTTTCCCACCTTTGTTTCTAGAAACACTCACTGACCTTTTTTAGAATTTTTACAAAATTAGTTTATCAATGTAGAGGCTCAGAGATTGTCACACACAGTCACTTTCCCTGTCCTACTCTCTGCCTGGGTGGGAAGTTTTGAGAAATCAATTTTTCTGCTGCTGTCTCTACCTCTTGTTTTTTATTAGGGGAAGCTGCCCGTCAGAACTGGTCATTTCTATGTTCACCTTCTGTTTGTCCTTGGAACAGGAGCCAGTGGAAGCTGTGCTCCTGGTTTGACATTGTCAACTTGCACAGCCTCACTCTTTGATATCATTATTGCATGGTCATTCTCTTCTTTGTTTTTATTTCCTCCTGTTTCCCTTAATTTACAACTACATTCCAGGTTACCATTTGTCTGGTAAAATTCCTGTCCTGCTTGTCCATTAGTAGCAGAAGTGTCTGATTGCTGCCAGGAATACTCTGTTTTGATAACATGTTAGAAGCTCATGTCAACACTGAAAGTCAATTTCTTCTGCTGCTTTGTCTAGCTCAAGCAGGATTTGTCGTTTTGTCTGAAGCTTCAGATACAGCTACCAGTCACCAATTCAACTTCTGTACTTTACTACCGAGTGAAAAAGCACTCAGTATTTTTCTTGGATCAAACTTATTTTACATCTCAAAACTAACAATCCAGTTTTCCAGCCTTACAGATCTGGGTAGTTTCTACCACCGTCTTTTTTAACCATGTGGTCTCTTTTTACCATGATTCTCTCTCCTGGTGGTTGTGAAGCTGGATGTTGTCTCCAGCCACATGGAAGATCCAGTGGTGGTCATCTTGGTAATACTGGTCTACAAAACCAGTATTACTACAAAACTCCTTGGCCTCGGTCTTGCATGAGAAACACTCCAGTTTTTAATGCAGGAGATTCTGTCAATCTGTATTTAAGTACCTTCTAACAACTGAAAATAATTTTGTGCTGTTCGTATACAAAGGTGAGGTGTTCCTGAAATCCAAAGCTCCAAAGTGAAGTCCAGATTCTGCATCCATACTGTACGCACCCACTTCATCAGGAGCAGTGTGGGACATGCACAGCTACACCACTCGCCACTTCACTTTCCACAGGTGACACTGGGCAGTGCCTGCACTCAGATACTCTTCCAGCTACCCATGGAAATCCTGTGAACACTCTCCACTGCAGCACGGAGCAGGGACAAAGAAACAAAGAGCTGTGGCTGCATATTCACCAGATCCACTGAAGCCCCAGGAGCTACGGGTCAAACTAGAAATCAATTCCTAGAAATTCATGAGATGGCTGAGGAGTAAGCTTTCAAAAACAACCCAAATAAGCCCATCTTTATTCCCTCTTGCAGCAGGAGTTTCCTCAGAGAGCAGCACATGCAGCTTTTGCAGAGCCCAGCCATCCTCCTGGCCATACTGTTGTGCACATGGCAACTTGGCAAAAGGGAAGCACAGGGGAAGGAATGCTGCCATGTTAGAGCATGGGAACTAAATGCCTTGCACAGATGCACATGCCATAAGGGAATGTTAGACCTAGTTTGACCTTCTGCACCACAGAGACTATAAAACATCACCAGCTTCCCCGTGCCCTGCTTTGATGAGATGCATGTACAAACCCAAATGGGAAAACACTTACATATGAGCTTTAGGACATGCTATGCACAGGATGACACCTGCTTTTTATGCTCTCTCAACACACAAAATTGTCTCTGCAAGAAAATGTCACACTTCCCAAGCTGACAGAAATCATATTTCTAATAATAAATATTCTGCCTATGGAGAAGCTGTAGGATATACGTATTTCATAGTTTCATGGCTCTAGTGCCTACCCAGTCTCTGTCTCTGATGTCCTTGCTGCTGCTTCTCTCTCTCCAGGAGCAGGGGCAGTGTCCCTGCTCCCCAGGGCTGTGAACACACTCTGCTCAGACAGCCCTGGAAGCAGCCAGAGCACTGCACAAGGGTTATGTGCATTTGCTGAGAACTAAAGGTGACCAACAGACTCTTCCTCATTGTGGCAGGGTGGTGACAAAGGGAGAACTGAAGGGGTGAGAAGGACGCAGCAAACCCAGCTGAGCTCTGCTCAAACAGCTCCAGCACAGGATCCCTCTATGTAGACAATGGCTGAATAGTAAATACTGATGGAGAGAACAGAAAATATGGGGACTTGGAAGCAATGGAAGCAGGCAATGCAAGAAGGAACAGGAGATGACACAAAATATTGTGTAAAAGAGGAGATGTAGAGGGGTCAGAGAGCTGAAACTTGACTGAAAAAAGAAGCACAGAGCATGGAAACTATTCCACCTTGAAAAAGGGACAAGGGGGAGGTGTGGTATCAATTGATATCTACCACTAAATAGACATATTTAAGGGGATACTATTTGAGGCTGAGCAATGTGAGTACATTCAAGTACAGAAGCATATAAAATAAGTTGTTCCTGTCCTAAGGAAAATAGAAGTTATTCAGTCTGGTGCAGTTCTGTTCAGACACATCAGAGGCAGAGGAAGGATCTGTCCAAGTACTACCCCCCATCCCCTCTGCTCAATTCCTCCTTAAACAACCACGATGGTCCTGCCAATGGAGAGAAATCTTGCCAAAAGCAGTAACAGGTGAAGAATAAGGGGGGAAAGAGGCATATTGGGGGAAAGGAGCCAGGGGGGAAAAAACAGGCGAAAGAGCAAAGTGGTATTGGGAAAAACCAGATCTTTCTTTGTGATTTGGTGTGGGTTGGGCCTCAGAAAACATAAGTTTCTTGGTAAATTCACCAAATTGGTTAATTTAGGGTGTATGGAACTGCTTTAGCCATCACCCAAAGGTCAAGAACAGTGCAATCAAGGGCATAAACCAGCACAGCAAGGATGACTTTCATGGTGCATAAACAGAATGAGTAAGATTCCATGCCTCCTCATGGAGCATAAGAAAGAGAAAGTTTTATGCTATAATCAGCCGTTGTAAAATGACACGTTTTCAATCCAGCCTCCAAAATATTTAGCTTTTCCCTTTGCCTTTTGGATCTTTGTGTCATACCATCACTCTTTGATATCTTAATGGATGCCATTTTGGCAGAAAATAATTTACTCTGAAAAAATTCTGCACCAGCATTAGCTGAGCTGAAAAATAACCCCTTAAAAAACCCACATCATGTGAAATAAGCAGATTTTGAAATTATACAGTTCATGCCATAAGAGTAATAAAATAGCAAAATTAAGGGGCTTTTTTATTTATAAGTAACTGCTTTCTTCTACCTTTTATAATGTCCACCTCTTAGCATAACAAAGCTTTTCATAGCTTACTAATGGCTCCCTGTCACTAGTGCTGAGAACTATTATCACTGCACTGCCCCTTCACATGGGCCTTTCAAACATCACTGTTTCACTTAATTCTTTCACCTCCTTCAGTTCAAATGCAATAAAAACCTTTCACTGGCTGACAACTAGAAAGGCAGAACAGCCTCCAACTGCTGTATAATTCAGGAGGGCTCTTTCTCATTTTAATTGGCTGCCTAATTGGAATGTTTATGGGTTCTGCGATAGCTTGGGATGAAAAGGCAGGGTGAGCAATTATGTGCTCAGCATTCCTATCTGGCAGAGTTAATAGTTTTTTTTTTTAAAAAGCTAAAGTTCACTGGAATGCCATGTTTTTGTTCTCTAAGAAATACCTTGATTTGAAACAATGTAATCCCCAAGTCAGAAATTATGTCAAGCTGTGCTTATCCAGTAGCAAGTTTGAGCTTTTGGAAGCCTCTTTGCTCCTTTTTGATGTTAGCATAACATGAAGAACAGGAGGCTATCTGGTGGCTGTCAAGTTTTTAACTGCTTGCTCTCTCACTGGCTGGAGATAAGATGTAAGCAGAGCACTTGATGGACTTGATTAATTCTCTGGAACGAAGGTTTGTCTTTCTTGGCTCAATGAATGACTTCATTCTAGTAGATGAGGTCACCCAAGTCAAGGCAATAAAGTTTCTGATATTCACATGAAAGCCAGTTTTCAAAGCTGTCAGCCCCTAAAAAGAGAAGCAAGTGTTTTCTCATTTACCTACCTTCTAGTGGCAACATCCAGCCTGCTGCTCTGCCTATCCTCTCCAGCACAGGACTGTGCTTCAGCTGAAGAGCAATTCTAACACAAGATGAGGTTTAAAGGAAAGGAAACAAAAAGACACACTTTGTTTGAAGAAAAAAAGATAATTGTCAAGTGGTTCGTCAAGATGCCAACAGGAAGAGAAAAATTACTTTCCAGCTTTTTAGCCTGACCAGTACAGTTTCATTTTCCCCACCTCCCCTCCCATGCTGTCTCTGTGCCACTCCAGCTGCCAAACTCTGGGACCAAAGAGCAGCTTTGTGGTCCTCTGTGCAGTTGCTCCTGTATTTCAGAGTGAGAACCCAGGTACTGCAAACACAAGGAGCAATCATGGAAGAATGCTGATCTCTTTTGAGCACTTGCACCCTTGCATGCTTTGAGCTTTAAGGGCAAGTTTATGGACTGTCCTTCACAAAGCAGACAAAGTCATAGTTTTTCCTTTCTCTTTTTTAATAACCACCATTTAGTGCAAAACCAGGAAAAACTAGTGAAAAAGGCTGACTTGCTTTGTACATTTTCTAATTATCACAACGGTTTGTTCAAAGATGTCTAATAATCTCATCCTTTTCGCTTTTCAAAACCATGCAAATGATAAGCAGTCCCTCCAGTACTCACTACAGCCTAGCAAGTGCAGTAAACCACCCAGTCTAATCTGATGTACAGGTTTGTTTTTTCAGATAAGCTGAACATCCTTGGTCTAGTATGAGGGACTCTCACTCTACACTCCTTCCCAATTCAGTAGTGTCCTTGTCTCTAAGTAACAGAGCACTCACAGTCCTCTGGATTATTAGGGTTGTTTTTCAAGTCTTTGCAGCTTCTTTCTAACCCATTCTTCTGTTCCTGTGCTGCAGTTTCCCAGCACATGCAGTTACAGTTGGAGCACGATGACAGGAGCATCCATCTCAGGTACAAGTGCAACCAAATTGCCAATCTGCCAGATCCCTTCCAGCTGCTGCTACCACACAGGAAAAGGCCACAAGCTACTGAGGTTTTGGGACACTGTGGGATTTTCTAAATGCTTTCATAGGTACCATGGAGAAATTAGAAGGTGGTACAAATGTTCCCATTAAACTATGGAGGCAGAGTTTTAGCCCAGGTTTTATTGCCATCTGGAGCCTGGAAACCTGTGGAAGAAGTGCCTCGTTTGGAAGGTCAGAAGCCTGTACCACATCAGAGAGCCAGCTCTGTCTAGAACATACTTAGGAAATGTTGAGTTGGTGCATGCCAGGAGGGATTTCTGGCCACAATAGCTCTTAAGAAATTCTTGCCAAAGGACTCATTTTCAGATTCACATACATCAGTTCAACAACCAAATGATACAAAAATAAACTATGACAAGTCATATCCTTGCCACTATATATGAAGTTAACCTGTAAGAAGGCAGCCAAGCAATTAAAAAACACTTTCAAATAAGCTGTCGAGTAAATAACACCACTTTTAAACTAATCTTTGTTCACATTTACCTAAAGATTGTGACTTGCTGATATTAAGAATTTCAGAGGAAAAATCTAATTGCTCAAGATGTCCATCTCATTTTATGGGGAAAGGCGATTCAGAAAATCCCATATGTTTGGTAAGGGTCCAAACATGTGGACGCTTATGCAAACCAACAATTCTTTGAAGTATGCTGCTTTCTAAAGTCCAGGCTGAAACTCAAATTTAATAATCAACAAAACAGGCAGAGCTAAGGCAGAAACTCTCTGCTAAACTCTGCAGGACTGGGATATGAGAGGAGGCGTCTCTCTGAAGTGACATTATAGGCCCAGATGTGTTGTAAGAGAATAAGAGTCTGTCTTAAGATGGCCTATAGACCCTGTGAACTTCCTTGTTTCGTGACTTTAAAGCAAGAAGAAAAATAAATAATGAAACATATTAAAGTCATTATTGTAGCTGTGTGTGCCTTCTGAAGGTTTGGGTTTTTAAAAGCTCCAACCTTTGAAAAAAGTGCTCAGTGAAATTAAAGGCAGCAAATCTACACTGACCTGTATTTTTATATACTAACAAATTTACATGTGGAACTCATTGTCACAAGATATTATTAAAGCCAAGAGCTTAGCAGGATTCAAAAAAGCTTAGACATTTATGTGAATAATAAGAACATCTACAGTTAGACCAGAAAGGAAAAAGACATTTATAAGTGACATTAAAACTCGGAGCTCAGGGCATAAGCCAATTGCTAGATGCATTGCTTTAGGGGAAAAAATCTACAACTGACACTTTTTCCATAGCTGTCCATTTCTTTGCACCTTTTTGTAAGCATCTGGTACAGACCAATGTCAGAGGGACCATCCAAATCTGAGCCACTCCAGCAGGTGTTACGTTCAAAGCATAAAACTCCTTATTATGTAAAGCTGTCATGAAATATTTTGAAAAGACTGCTTATTCCTTGCCTAATCCTTTAGCATTTGGCAGCTCTTAAAAAGGGTAATGGATATTCCACAGTACTTTGTATAGCCACAAGAAGAGGGCAGTTGTTTGCAATATTTTCTCATGTCTTGTGCCAGGACCTTTTCCCCTTTATGTGGCATCAGACTCCATGGTCCCACATGGACACTCCACCCCAATCAAAACACGGCTCTACAAAACCCCTGGAGTTCCACACCACCATTGAAAAGTCCCATGATTAGGTGCCTGAGATGAACTCCCAAATCCCAACAGAGTCCAGAAACTGGGAGTGCTGAAGGAATCTGCAATTGTGACCAAAGCTTTACAAGTGCTAAGGATCAACACTGCAGAAAAGGTCGAATGAATGAGTGCTGTGAGGCCATGGAATTATCCACTTTCATCTGTTAAACACCTGAGAGACATTTATATCACTAATGATCTGTAAACCCATATTGACACAAACACAGCATTTGCTACTAATAAGTGTGTGTTTGTGTCTACAAAATTGAGGCCTCTCTCTTTTCTCCATAAACTTTGCCTGTCTTATTCTAGCCATCACAGTTTGATCTTTGCTGATGTTTATTAAGTTTAAATATCAAATAAAGTGATTTTTCTGCCTGGAATAAAATATCAGGAATGTGATAACATATTCAGAGGAAAAGTCAAAAATGACCCTTAAATAAGGAATGCATAAACTCCTAGAATTAAATTTATGCTACTTAGCATCACATTAAAAATATTCAAAATATAAATCAAAATTCAAGGGTATAACTTATATTCAATTTCAAATTTATGGCATTTTAAAATAGGATGATTTCCTTAAATGTGCAATAAATTTGGTTTTGTGGAATTGCACATGCCACCTTATCATGACAGTTGCTTTATCTACACAGTCCACTGAAGCCTAGTCACTTTATATAATCTGAATTCACAAATCAACTGTCGTCTTCACTTCACTGATTCATTGCTGATGGGCCTTTCACAAGGTAAAAAATCCTTTCCAAGTTGACAAGAGTAATAAATGGAGAGGTGAGAGCTGCCTCTCCATCCTGCTGTTCTATTGTGCTGCCGATAGTGACACATGGCAGAATAAGCTCATAAACCAACCTCATCTTTTGACCTCTGCAGAGCAAACGGAAACAGAGGGGCATTTATGATGATGACTATATTTAAAGACCAATAATGACTAGATAAACCTCTGAAACCTAACTAGCTCAAGAAAAGCATGGAAAAATGTGATGGCTTTGTGTATTTAATATGGTGAAAAAGTGTTGAAAATACAGCTATGAAACTTTTGGAATAACCTGGAGTACAACTCAGCTGCATCAGGTTATAAGATGCTTACAACTATCCTATACACACAAGAGAAATCTTAAGAAAATTAATGAAACTATAATTGGACTTTTTTTTTATGTTGTTCTAGATTAGGCAGAAACAACACACAAATCAACAATTGAAGCAGAATAGAATGGCATTCTAGGAATAATCAAACCTTTTTAAGTTAGAAGACTTTCTTTGACCAATAATTCTCAGGAGAGAAAGGGCAGGTGAACTAAAAATACGTATGGCCTGGTATTATCCTTTGCAAGTATTGTAGTACTGAATTTTGGTTTATTAAGGACATTATAATTTTAGGAACAAACATTAGTGATTAAACTTCAACCACCTCATTGTTTACCTTCTCTAGTGAGGACACAAACTGCTTTACCATTTAAACATGCCTGGGAATACAGGCTCACCTGGTCAAAAGTATATTCTGGCTGCCCTCCCTCCACACACCCCCACCCAAAACCAGGCCACTTATTGTGGCAGAATAAACAAAATAAAATCTATTTGCTCAGAAACACTGATCTCTATTAATATATTATGATGGGGTGATGTGCTCCATCTCCTCACTGAGCCCATCTCAAAAGCCCCACAAACACCAAACACCACTGCTTCTATTTTTATTGATAAGGCTCTGTTCAAGCTGTGTTTGAGCTGGGTCAGTTTTTGGGTAGAGCTCAGGAGTTGGGTTACAAGCAATAGCCAGGCTAGAGGCCATATTCCAATTAGGTAGCTCTGAAACCTCATGAACTCAGGACTGTGAATTAATAAAAATTAACTGAATTAAAGGAATTTCACCATCAACCAAAACTCCCCTTTTATACCTTGTTGTGGCAACAGTTTAATTTTACCACCCAGTTCTGAGCTGTACCTCCCTCATCAAATGCCACAATTTACCATGGCATGCCACTCCAGAAAGTTTGTAAGGTAAAGTTCTTCATAAGAAAAAAAAAAAAAAAAAAAGGTTTTATTTGGGGGGATTGTTTCTTTTTTTCCCCAAAAACACTTGCCTTCACAGGAGTATGTAAAACTCAGTTGTTCACACTGATTATCTCAGGCAGTATCTGTTGGATTAGTTTGAAAATCAGGTGTACTGTTTCATAATTAAATTATTCAACAAAACCTTGACTATAAAGCATTCTCCTAAAACCTAATTAAGAATATGATTTGATAAAAGCACATTCTGCAATTTTAGTTTACATTCCCATGTGAGTGGGAGTGTCATTATTTCATGCTTTACACATTTGGGGTTTCATAGGGTTGTTTGGTTTTTTTGTTTGGTTGGGGTTTTTTTTCCACCTTTCTTTTCCCAAAGGTGATTTTGAATTATATGAAGTACTCCAAGCTTAGATCACATCAATTCATTAAATGTTGGCAACTTCAGTTCTGATAAAAAAAACCCCCAAAATCAAAAGACACACCCCTAAAAACAAACAAAATACCCACCAAAGAACCCCAACTAACAACAAAACACCCCAAAGCCACAACTTCCTAAAAATACCCCTCAACAAATATAAGAGAAAGACATGGTAAAAAGAGCACTGTTTCAAAAGTTGGCCCTTGTTCAAGCTGCATATGGTCACATAATCTTTTAAAATACATGATTCAAGTCTCAATTTAATTATGTAATAGCACAAATGGAATTACACTGCAGATGAAGTGCAGTATTTCAGCTCAAACGCTCACTGGAGTTGTGTGACTGACCCAAGCTTATTTCATTTGGCCATTGTATTAGAGGGCTTCATCTGGATGCAAGCACACATAGCAAACAACACAGTTTCAATGCAATACCTCCTCCTCTTGACACAAATTTTAGTACAGGCTGGGCCAGGTTATGAAGATAATTTGTCAGACAGCTTGCAATGATTATGACAATGTGATATTAACACGTATTTTTTTAAACTGTTTTATTTTCCATGTATCTTCGTGTGTCTGCTTAAAAATGCAGATTCATCTTTTTCCCATGTAAGTACTGGTGTGTATGTTCTTTAAGTTCTTTAAGCACAGAGTCATAGTAACAAGGTGGGGAGCAACTGGAAAAACAAGAATTTTCTCTTTCAACAAAGTGGGAATGCAAAATCCTAACTAGCTCATTCCTCAAGGCTTGTATGCTTTCTGTGCTGCACCAGTGGACACCTTTCCCACCTGTCCATACTGGATCCTCACTTCCCCTCCAAATGGCTCTGCTAGAGGCCTGTAAAAACTGTGGGTAGGGAGCAGGGATTGGCTGATCCATTTCCCACTCTGGTAGAAGAAGGATGTGGAGTGTCAGAACCCAGGGAGTTGGCTGAGCGGAAAGGCTTTAGAGAATAAGTGGGGATGGAACACACGTATACCCTGTTAGGGTACATTAGACCAGTAACACTTTATTTTTGTTTAGAAAGCCATTATAGCTGCTGTATCTAATTGTTATTATTTTAAAAAAAATTAAGAACATAGTCTTATTAGGCTTTTATGATGTACATGTACATCATAGCTTGCATAAGCATTCCTGCTAGCCACATCAAAGTGAAAGACAAAGCAGCACGAGATTTAGATTACAACCATGATTCTACACTGTACAAAGAAAGGTACCTCTCACAGAGACAGCACAGTACAGATCTCAATGTACAGGGCATGGCAACCCTATCACCACTGAGTCACTCACATGCTGCAGAAATGGGCTCTAACCAGAACAGCTGAGGAAGATCAAGAAAAAAGCCCCAAGCCAGAGAAGAACAACGTTCTCCTTTTTTAGCCTACCAAAACAAAGCAGGGTGGATAACATCTGTAAATACTGGTGGGGAGAGAGGTGTGAAAGAAATGAGGCTCTAGGGAGGAAAAAGAATCACTTAACTGAGAGAACCAAGTACCAATCAGCAATTAGAAATGCCAGGAAATTGGAAATTAGAAAAAGGTCATTAACCAGCAAAGTGGTGAGATCCTGAAACAACTTCCAATGAAGGGGGTTGGGGCACAAGAAACCAATCTGAGCTTCAAGTGGAACTTGAAAAATAGAGGAGAGGATTATGTCATGCTATGGCTTTCAGACTTCTCTGTCTCCTCATCTGGAACTTTTGAGATATGAATTTTATTTTTGGCTCTGTCCTTGACTTTAGGAAAAGCTCCTTTCTCTTTTGTAGAAGCTTCTACTTCCTTTTAATATAATTATTCAACTTTTATAGACAAAGCTCTTGTACATCTATTGCAATTTAGAGGTGAATTTAAGACTGAAAAGTATTATTTTTTTTAGATTGCACTTTTTTTTTTTAATAGTAGAATGCATCTATAACACCAATGATTTCTTCTGTTCCTTGCAGCTGTGTCAACATACCTTGTCTTTATGTCCCCCTTGCCAGGGGTTTATGTGCAGATTAACAGAGTCTGTTCTCTCTCCTTTTTTCATTTCACACCAGCTCTGTTGCTCTGCTGTCTCTTTCCTAGCACCATCCACTGGAGATATTTTTCCTATCCATCCTCATTGCCCCACACCACTGTCCCTCATTCTCAATCCCACCTTTCCCTCTGCCCTGTTTTACCTCTGTGCCATATCTTTGTTGCACCATCTGATCAGTTCTTTCCCCACCAGCATTTCCTATTTCTCTTTCTACAGAGAGGACAGCCAAACATGCATGAAACCTATTTAGATAACTGAAAAATATGACACATATCCAAGCACAGCCCATGCATTCAGCAGGATTCTGGACTGTAAGTTATTAAACTAAAAAACATCCTCTAACAGACCGCAGAATAGGCTGCCTCCCTTTCTCCTCAGATGTTTTCTCTATCCTGTAAAGGATAGAGAATGTCATCTCCATGACATAGACCTGATTTTCTCCCCTCTAGGATCTTCAGGGAATCAGGTACTAGAAAGATCATACATTTGTTCAGGTTAGAAAAGACCTTCAATACTGTTGAGTCTAACCATTAACCCAGAATTGCCAGTCCCACCACTAAACCATGTCCTTAAGGGCCTCATTTATATGTTTTTTAAACACTTCCAGGGGTTGGTAACCCCACCTCTCCCCAGGGCAGCCTGTTCCAATGCTTGTCCAGCCCTGACAAAATCTAGAGAGAAGAGGAGATGCAATATCAATGATTACAATTACACAGGTGACAGAGCAGCCAAAACATTCCCATTGGAGGCTTCTCAACAAAATGTCTACAAGGCAAGACTCCACAGTACCCAAACACAGCCAGACAAACACTGCCTGTTCTCACCTTCAAGGGTTTCTTGGTGCCTTAGATCATCTAGTTAAGTTTTTCTTCTACCTCTCATGAACTTTCTTTTAGTCAGAAAGTTTTTAAGTATGTAGTGGGAGGACAAAGTCATTTGGCTAATAGCAAACAGATGGTCATTAGAAAGGAAGGAGCAAATCTCCCAGGATTGTGAACCTTTCTCCCCCTTAGGCTGACCAACATGACACTTCCCTCACCCATGGTTTCAAAGCCACTCTTAGATGTGTCACCCACAAATGTATCGTACAATCCAGATATTTGATTTCTAAATCTACAGACTTAACATTAAATACAAAAAAAAAATCCATATAATTAACCATTTCTGTAGAATGCCAGTCACAGGGAAGTTAAACCTGGGCACAGTGTCCCAACTGATGCTTCATAGAGCTTGGTAAAACAAATGCCACTGCAGCAAAGCAATCTAAAAATAACCTTCTCCAAAACTGCAAATGCAAACAACCTACTTCTGCTCAGAACATCAATATAATCAAGTTCTTGTTGATTATATGGGATCCTGTAATCACAACCCTCTGAGAATTTTTTGGCTACTTTCAAAAATGTCTGAAATTTATTCTGTAAAATTAATGCACAGAATCTGAAAATTCTACCTTAGCAAACACAAAAGGCCATTTGATTAGCTACAAATAAAAGCCCCTTGAGCTAAAATGAATAAGGTTTAAGCTACTTCAAATTATTTTCCCGCCTGATAAAGCCATTATCACATTTAGAGCATTTACAATGCAGAACTACGTTCCTTTGATCATCTTATAAAATTAATTGATCTTGCTTATCTATTGTACTATTTTAAATCATTTTAATTGAGGACATTAGGAGAAGTAATGGTAACAACCAATGCATTTATTAGCTACTGACGTTCAAGGCAGCAATGTCATTTTCATAATCTGAATTTCTCTATAACAAAATTCCATTCTTAATGGAATTTACATATAGATCACCCCCAGCCACAAATAATTTACTGTTACTTTAAGTCCTAAAGGACAGTCAGAAAAACTGTGAAAAATCACTCCAGCCATACTTAATTTTAATTATTCTTTAAAATCAGATAGAGACCCTGAAGTTAAATTCTCATAATTAAATACAAATTAAAAGTTTCTAAAAGCCTTATTTTCAACTCCAATTTTAAATGCAAATGAACACGTAAGAAAATTGTCCCATGAAGAACGGAGTAATGTTCATCTACAATGTTTTGTTCCATGGCCCCAACACTTCTCCATCACCCAGAGGCCTGTGGAGATCTCACTGAGTTAAAGGCTACAAAAGGCTGAGTGCAAGATTTGATTCTTAACCAAAGTCCTGACTATTGTCAGTGCTGCTCCTGTCAGTGCCTGCAGAGCTGCCTGTCTTACCTTGAAAGAGTCCTAATGTTTCCATGGTAGACTGTGAGTTTGTGTGATCCACTGTGCCACAGATAACTGAACCCCTTTGCAAGAGAAAGGTGACTTTCCTTCCTGGTAAAGGAATGTTCCATTGCCCACTTGGCTTAAATCATTATTAACCCAAACTGAAATTTTCCTTTTTTAAGGAAATTTAATTAATTTAAAGATGCTCTGGAAAACATGCTTTATCTCCAGCCTTAAGTCATCTGCCTGACCCATTGGGTTCCAAATTAAAGAATACATGCTCATTTAATCGAGTTAAATGGGATTTTTAGCAGCACAAAAGCAAAGTTTAGATATGCTGCACAAATGATTGTGCCAGCATGCCACTGCATGCTTGGGGAATAGGTTCAATCCTCTTTGCCATGAAGCTGTTGCACCACTCCAGGCAAATCACTCAGATGATGTCTATGCTGACAATTGCCATCATCCCCCTTCCAGGACCACCGGCCTTCTCTGCTATTTTTGCTCTTTTTGTCAGCCTCTCTGGACACTGTCTGCTTCAGCTCCAAATATCTGCTGATCTTCAAGAAGAAGACATACTGCCTTCTTCCTTCTTCCCTCCTGCCTTGTCAGGTCAGTAATTCCTATTCCCAGCTGCTTGTCCTGCTGCAGCTCCATCTCTCTTCTCCATCCACTGCCAAAAGAAAAAATTCTAGAGAGAAGACAAGCCAAGAGACAGTGGCTCAGACAACTGACAAAAACTAGCAGCAAAATCAGGCTGTTTGACATAGGCTACAAAATATTACAATGCATGAAGAATAGTTTTGTGAGTGTGGTGATGCAGGAGACTAAGGTTAGGACAGATGCACCATTTTTCCATTTCCAAATGATAAAATGAAGGCAATAACACTTGCTGGACTGTAAGCACATTATGTACCAAGCTTTAGGTGCTCAGTTACATTCTGATTTTGACCATCTTTGCAAAAATAAAGAAGCAGTTGTATCTAGGGGGTTTATTGTGGTAATTTCTCAAACTAGGTTCTGTGGGATAGATGCTCCTATGTGGTAGGACCAATGTGGCAGTCACTGCTGTGTGACAGCGCTGAGGTTGCTATAATGAGACAGTAGCATGTGGAAGGTTTGCCTTTACCTGAGACAAAGCTGAATGTAACAGCTGCTCACGCTTTGAGGTATTAAATAATTTTTTTTAAATAAGAAAAAAAAATGAAATATGGGTCAGCTAGCAGCAAGATGCAAATCTGCATCTAGGTTGGAATAAGCAGCCCTTATTCATGCTGGTAACTAGTCTACACCAGAGGAAATCACTCAGTAGAGAGAAGTGAGGAAGCTGATTACAAGCTGAAGAGGTGGGCACACAAGCAACTGCACTATAATATTCACCCCTTTTGTCCTTGGCTGAAACTACAGGCAGCAAATGCTGTGCTGTCCCCACTGGGACTCATCAAAAAGCAAGAGAAGGAAAGAAAAAGAAAAAAGAAGGCTGCAATAAACACTGTAAAGAGAAAATGCCTTTATTTGTTCTAATGACTAGACTTTTTTGTTTCTCTTAACATGGCTTGCAGTGAGTACAGAGCACTGGCATTCCCCTTTATAGAATGGGAAAATGACAGTTAAAAGTAAACACTTGCATTTAAACATACACTATGCCAGGACACCACCATATTTTTGCTACAACAGCAAGCCTCCTAACATTATTACTAGAGTATTGACTCTGAAAACTAGAGTTCTTACTCATTCACTAAAGTCTGCACTGTTTTAAGACAAAGGTTTTGGTACGGTGGGTTTGGGGTTTTTTAAATCTTATTTTGTGTTTTTACTTCATCCCCAGAAGAACTCCTGAATTAACAGAGTCCCATCACAAAAGTACCAGCTCTACCTTTCCGAGCACTTCAGAAGAAAGGACTGTTTGATTTCAGGCTAATCTGAGGCCATTTTTAATTCCCACAGTCTAAGGTTCTTGGCAGGAGAGGTAAACACAAGCTAAGTGGGGTTGGAAGGCGAAAGGATAAATAAGAATATGAACTGGTTGGATGGATCTATTTTGAGAAACTGAAAAGATAAGGAGGTAGAGGCAGTTTTTAACATAGAAAGCAAAACCAAGACTAAAATTACACTAATTTTAGCATTTCAGCTCCTAGGCTGTGGGTTTTTCATTGGGCTAGTAACCTCCTAGCACCTTTTCTGTCCCCTTTACAAGCCCAAACCTGCATCCTCCCTCTATGGCTGTGGTGCATCTGGCACACTAAATTCTGCTTCTATTACCAAAGAACCCATTAATAACAACAGCATGAGCTTCCAGGCTGTCAGAACTGTTTTCATTTCAGATTTTTCTCTTGTTGAAACAGCAAAGAGTCTAAAACAACGCAGCTATGTCTCCCTCTAGTTTATGGTGTGATAGTTTGAACAGCATAGACATGGTTAACATCTTATTACTACAAACTAAGGCAGTAGAACTCTGTGTTCAAAATTTCCAGAGTGTATGTTATTAACAATATATTAACATATATATGTTAATATATATTATATATTGTATATTAATAATATATTCCTAACACAGAGATTGATAAAAATCTACTGTATTTGTTCACTTAGGGAAACTTAACACATTGTAGGTCAGTGTAAAAACATAGTCAAGATAAACTACCTTTATTTTATTCACCTACTTTAGGTGAGGTAAACCACTGGTGTGAAGGTGAATGCTGATCATACCAAGGTGGTATGTTTTGTGCTAAGTAGTTCAAGTATAAAATCTGTTCAGAATTTCATGGCACAATAATCACCATTCCTGTGTCACCTCACTGGCAATGTCCTTGGGATGGCCAGGGTGTCCCTGCCCCAAGCACCTGGCTGCTCCTGGGTACTCAGCAGGTGACTTCTGATCTTTGTCTCCAGCTGCCTTGCAAGGTGGCAACAAATACCACCCTCCAATGGCTCTCTAAAACACAACATTCAAAGGTTTGTTTTAAAGACCCCTGAAAATCTGAAGGCATCTGTTACTCAGTGTAAGTAACCCAGTAATTTAATTAGCTCTATCAGCAACTGTTCCTTTGGTTTGATTTTTATAGGAGCCAATCCCAGCAAAATGCAACTCAGAATACAAATCAGGAGTCAATATAACCACAACACGTGATTTTTGTAAGATTTTGAGTAACATGATTGTAAGATTTTATAATGAGCAAAATGTAAGATTTTTTAATGAGCAATCCATGACAGAATGCTAGACCTTTCATATTGAAAAATGAAAGGTGATAAAGTCAAAGGCCTCATCTTTGGAGTCCTCAGGAATGTGAAAAAGTGGTTTGATGGTAAATGGAGCAACCTAATAATTCCCCTAGTCTATGGCAGGAAGTTCTACAATGACACAATTGTCCTGATGCCTGAAGTTTTTATTATCTTGCCAGAAACATGAATACTTAGTCAGGCTTTTCAATAAAGCAAATTTTCCAGCAGGCTACAAAACAGTAGGTATAAAGGATTTTTTTTTACCTGAGAAGAAACCTACAATGAAAAGACAGTTAGGGCAACTCTGATCCCGGACATGGTCCTCCAACAGACTGTTCCTGGATTTATGGCATTACTGGTTCTTAAATGCACACAATGAAACCCCTATCACAGTCCTGGCAAACTCCTGCAGAGGAATCAACCCCAGGCTAGTAACAGTTATGACACGCCTCCAGTGGAATGTGTTTTAACACAACCCTGGCTTTTCAGGCTTGCAAAGCAATAATCCTAACATGAAAAGCAGTTAGACAGCTATTAACACAGTTCTCTCTGACATGGCTTGGCCAAGGAGTATCAATTGAAAGAAGTGAACACCAAAGAGGAAACAGCTGAAGTGTTTCCCTAGAACACAATTTTGTAGTGAGAAGGTGTGCTAGGATGGATGCTAAGATGGATCTCAGGAACAGTAATGGCAGCACTAACAGATGTTTTAGTCTTTATCTATAGACTTAAATCTTCAATATGTACCTTTGTTACATATTCTAAACATCCCATTTGCAAAGTATTTACTAGATAATAAATTCATCAAATCTATGACCCATATCTTCATTTTAATTTTTTATTTCTTTGCTTATAAAAACATCTACAGAGGCGTCAGTTCAAGGCAAATCACTTGGATTTGATCTCAGTTTATTTACCAAACAGTAACCTTCAACTTAGATCAGGCTAGGTTTGCATGGTTGAGTATCTCACTTGTCTCGCTCTGCCAGCCTCCGTAAGGGTCTAAATCACTAATGCTAAATGTCAGCCTGTGTGGAGGACAATGCATCTGGCACCACCACAGAGTAGCTGTACCATGTGGCAAGGCAAGGAAATGCTCTCTCCCTGTTATTAGGGCTTTCCTAATCTGTGAGGAAAAGGATTTGAGCTGCTGGAGTACAGGCAAGGACAGGGGGAAGCACACCTCCCACCCACAGACCCCTCCAGGAACATGGGCCCTTCCAGCGCCTTGCAGCATTGCTGTCTGGACAATCCAGAGAGATTCCAGGCCTCAGGAACAGCATGGAACCCTCAGCAAACTGCACTTGCCCAACTCCTTCCATCAAGGCTTGACATCCCTGGAGTGTCAGCAGAGGCCAGCCACAGGGCTCCTCCTCAGAGGACACCAGCAGATCGTGTGTCCAGGTGATGGTGGCACTCCCTGAAGCAAATATTGCCAAGCACAGCAGCCAGCAGCACACACCTTCCAGGCACAACTCTGCCACCTCGTTAGACTTGTTGCTCTACTCACACATGCTAGTGTGAAGGAGGAACACAAATAGCCTACAGAGAAAATGCAAGTGAAAAGGACAGTGACCCAAACAGAAGCCTGTCTATGTAAATAATCAGACATAGAGAAAGACAAAAGTAAGTCTTTCAAACAAATCTGAACTGCCTCAAGGCTTCACGCTGCCTGTGACAGCTTTCTACAGATATTTCCATCCCTTCCTCAACTACAGTAAAAGGTAAAAATATTGTAGCTCTAAGTGGAAAAGTATAAAAAGCCCAAGAGCAGGGATGACTGAAGCTGAGCAGCCAGGTCTGGTGACTCCCAAACCTGGCAGAAGGGGGGGAGGAGGTGCAGCAGGCAGCCCCTCCAGCTCCTCCCCTGCCCGCTGCCACCCACTGCTCCTGGACACAGAACCGTGCATGCAAACCTCCTCTGAAAAATACCTCTGTTACAGTACAGCTCTCAGCTCTTCCCTTCCATGGTCTTTGGGAATGAAGCAGGGGGGAAAATTCTCATACAGGCAACATGCCACATGCAATTCAAATGTGATTTCCTAGTGAAGGAGCAGCACTGACTGATCCAAAGAGGAACGTCCCAGCAGGGAGAACAGAATGTGAAATTATGTAAATAAAAGGGTCCCAAGGAGAGGCCTCTCCTTTGCCCATATGGGAGAAGCACTGCTGGAGCAAACACATTCATCTTGTGCTGTGGTGAGGAGGGGGAGAAACTGCACAGCAACGTAGTTCAAGTGCAGACACACACAAAATATCCCTCTCCCACCAGCACAACTGTGGTGTTTCCACAATCACAACTGCAAATTTTGTAATAAAATGAAACTTAGAATCATAAATGATATGTAAATTGCTTGTGTATAATTTACGAATACCTAGGGCTAGATATTATTATTCTCTGCATTGAAAGTTTTCTGCCAAATGCTCAGATTGTTGCTTTGTAGCTTAGCATCCTCTCTTCTCCTCTGTGACCCCACAAGTGAATACACATATTGTAAAAGAGTAATATTTACTTATGACCAAAGGGGAAAATATCCTTGTTATACTGAAAAGCTTATATTTACTATAGGAAATAATAATAACATGTCTAAATTGCTTTCCTCATAAAAATACTAAAGCAATATGATCTCTGCTTGCCTATGATTAAGGGTGCTTTGTAAACAGATTGTTGTTCATTTTGTGATTCAGACACCATAATACTGCAAGATCAGGGTCTGTTTTAGTCTGAAAATATTTAGCAACCCTACAAGTTAAACATGATATATATAAATAGAACTTCCTAATTAACATTTCTCTTTTGTCTGACACTTTATTTGCCTTTATTTTTTTTAATGGATAGCAAGCACAATGACAGCATGGTATTACTCTTGAAATAAACCTGCCAAGACAAAAGCATGTGTCTTGGATTTATTTTTAACAAAAAGAACAGAAGTAGCGTCTTTTCCTGGGGTTTGCTTTTGTTCTGTCTGTAGGTTGTTCTGATCATAGGTTGATTGGTTCAGTAAAAAACAATAAGTAGAAAATACTTTTTCTGAAGAGATATTCAGTACTTTAACCTGCCCTCTAGACCTGAGATACATGGAAGATACTTAAGGGTCATCTGTGTTATTTGACAAGTGTTACATCTGGTATGACAGGCAAAGATGCAACCTTAGCACTCATCTGATGGTGCCATTTTGAACCTAACTCTGGTGGCAAAATGTTATATATTTTTTTAATACAAAATGTGATAGCTTAGTGCTGAAACATGGATTTCCAGACAGAAGATAATATCAAAGTGGCCATTTGTGATGCCTGAAATCATAACCTCCATGTAAGGCTCAAAGACTCATTCCACGCAAGAGATACATACATAAAACACCGCAGTCATTTATGGATGCTCTTTAGCCCAGATGTCTAAAACTATTCCAGTGAAATACAGCAACCCAAACCCAGGTTTTTGACATTTTACTGAATGATTATATGGGAAACTAAAATTAGATAGCTACGTGGATGCTCCAGTCACAAGAATGGCTGTCCTCAGCTGCTGCACAGACACTTCAGCCCCACACCACTTTTGAGAAGAAAGAAATGTGGCTTCTTCAACTTTCCTTGCCTAGGTAGATACTACCCAATTTCTCCTTCTGATCCATCTCTAAGGCACTTTCTAGACAGGAAATATAGCCCAATAACTCCTCAAAAACCTTGTGTTCCAGGAATCACTTCCTGCCCCTTGCTCCAAGCCCACAAATGTAAGAAAAATTCTTTTTAATGACTAGTCTGAAAAAAAATATTGATTCCTGAAGAAATATCTCCACACACATACTCCCCTTACATATTTTAGGCAATAACTAATTTTAAAAATGTCTTCATTTTAATAAGCCTGAGCTCTAAGATTTTTTTCACGTGTTGCATAGCCACGGTGGAGTAAACGTGGGGACACCCAAGGACAGCCAGGACAGAGGGAAAAAGGTGCATTGCAGCCTGTGCCTGCCTACATAGCTGCATTAAGCTAAGCCACAATCTTGCCTTTAAGCTAATTAATTAACTGCTTTCAGCCATAACTGTTTCTTCACAGCTTTCTTAGTCTGGCAGTGATAAATACACAGTAATGATGTTAACAGTTTGGATTTACACAGCTGGTGTAACATACAGAATGGCATTCATATTTATGGACTTGGCAAGGTCCCGAGCCACCCTGCACTAATGTATCACCACTGAAATCACAGCAACTGGGCAGATTTACACCACTGAGCGATCCAATGACCCACTCGGTGTATCAACTCCTATGTGGGCATTAAGCCCAAAAGCAATATTTATATATTAATAAAAGTACATACTCACCAAACAAGCTAAAGGTACTACACTGGAAATCACCTCTCTTCAATTACTGCATGTAATTTTTAATGCTGTTCAAGTTTAATTACAGTGAAGTACTTAGCTGGGCTGCAGCTGATTGATCATATTCTTGACTACTTCTCCTCACAACTGCCAGATGGAGAGATCTAGATTAGTTTACACCACATAATGAGAGCTTACTGCTAAAATATGAATGAATATTGCATAGTCCAACTTGACCTGCTTTATCAAACTTTATTTTTAAAACCCCACCTCTTGCTAATCAATTCTTTTTATTTGCCTTTCTCAGCTTGTCAGGAACTGCTTTGCATTTAGGTATTTTATTTTAAATGGAAATGAAATCGTAATACATAATTTTAGTCAACCTAATGGTTATAAATAAATAAAACCAAATAAAACATGTCAGGTTTGGGTTTTGTGGGGATTTTTAGTATGACCCTGTTTGCACAGTGGTTATGTTCTTTTATTCACTTGTTTCTTTGGAGGAACTTTTGAGTTCCTCAGGATTCATGCTACTAAAGAAAGATGATTGTATTTATAATGTTGGTTATTTGATCTGTCTGTGACAGAGTTCAAGAGAGAAGGAGAGGCAAGATCATTAATGAGAATATGTTTCTCTCAAGGCCTAGTATTTATACTATTTTAAAAATATTTTTTTCTCCTGTATCCCCTCCCTTCAAAAACAATAAGCAAACACATCCTTAATTTACTCCCTTCAAAAAACTTGACTAAGCAATGCCCAAAACATGATGAAATAAAAAAGAAGTATTTTCAGCCAGAACTACAAATCAACTGTTAGTCTTCAGCATAAATATCAAGACAAGGCCTTCTGTCATAGCTCAGGAGGAATTGGGACAGAGATGGAATAGAGTAGGGACACATATTTCTGCTGCGATTCCAGAAGCAACCTAGAGAGATTTGCAAGGCATAAAGTGTTAACAGCTCCTACAGCTTCAGACAAGTATGTGTTAGTTGTAACATGTTTGAAACTAATTAAAAGTTAACCCCACATCTGCAGCAGACCAAGTGCATTACACAAGCCTACGTACATGAATTTAGCTTTGGAAAGAGCTTCATAAATTCTCGATGAAGGATCAAAAAGAAGGCCAGTTTGGAGCTTGCTGGGAAGGAGCCATGATGAAAAATATTGAATTTAACCTGTAGTGGCAGAGGCATGGCTGCAATCCACAGCAGAGGGTCACAGTGGGACAGCAGAGGAGCTGGGATTGGTGCACACCAAGGACCAAGCAAGTGCTGCTCTCCAAGCAAAACAAAGACAAGGCTGCCAAGACTTGCATGCTTGTCCCACAGACACACAGGTGACCAAGACTCCCAGGCTGATCTTTGAAAATAGATCATCACAGCACTACAAGAAATATTTGGGGATGTAGCTTTGGCTGCTACTGAACACTGCCAAAGTAATTTCATTCTCTTTACTAACATGTGTACAGATTAATTACCAATGTAAAATACAGAATGCCTGAAGAAATGCAACGTGTTTCATTTTTGCACCTGGTGCAATCTGGTACACTGATCCCTCCCAGACTGTTGTGTTTTATTGGATGTAACAAAGGAGACTGTAAGCAAAATTATCATTGCAAAACCTTTCAGCTGCTTGGAGAAAAGAACAGGAGAGCAGTCACCATCAGTTTTCTCACACAGTTCAGTTGATCAAAGATTTTATTGGGAATAACTTCTGTAAGACAAAATTTTCAGGAGTATAAATGTGATTTAAAGAAAATTGCATGGATGTATGTTTCTTCTGCAAATGCTATTGAGAATGAGCAACTTGCAAAACAGTTTCTACATTTTATTATATAAAACAATCAACTGCAGAACTCCAAAATAAGCAAAGCAGATTTGGTATCTGCCTGTATTCCATTAAATAAATTAGTAAGGAAAGCAGTTGCATAAAAAGTTTTTTATGATGTATAAAACAATGGACTACAGGTAATACTAGAAGGGGAGGACAAACCCTTTTTATTTTACAAGGTAGGCAAGTAATTGTTTGTATGAATGGCTGTGTCTATCTGTTAGTGTAATAACTGCCTGCAGAACACATGAAACAAGCTAGTAGCAATAATCATCTGGAATTAGCAATGAACATAAACATTTCTTTGCACTCACTGAATAAACAGCAACTGGAGCTTAGTATTCACCAATGGTGCAACCAGAGCATGGCATTTACCATGATGAAAGGGAATGACTGTTCCAAAGAAAGCAATGGAGAAGCTGGGTCTCTCCATTAATAACAAACAGATAATTTGAAGCTTTAATTCCACTGGTTCTAAAGCTGCATGAATATACTGGATCACAGCCAAAATCTAATAATCACAATGTCTGCAAATCAAAGAAATAAGCCATCAAGAAACTCGAGTTTTTCTGTACAATGTAGTTATCAAACAGTATCAATCCATCTCGATATCTGAACTTTGAAAAAAAAAACCTTTTAACAGGCACCAGCAAATGGACCAGGATCCTAAAACTGTGAACTCTCTCTGTTTCCCACCACTGTCACATAGACTCTGAGAATCAGTTACTATGCTTATTTTTGCCACCACCATAATGAGAAAAGGGTGTCTTCTATGTGAAAAAGGATGAGATACAAAGGCTTTTGCACCTTTCCTCTATTTGCTTTAGTTCCTTCTTTGTATGGAAGTAGAGAATGTCCTGATTTGGTTTTTTCTTCATTACAGCTGCTTGCAGTTTGCAGTTTGCATACTGCTTGCCTATCTGATTGGAGATGAGCAGGTGTGTGCTGCACTCTATTCCAATTTACATTCTGTATTTTAAAACAGACCATAACTTGCCATGGGCGTTTGGTTCCAGGACAGAATGCCAAATACAGAACAGGAAGGTTTGCTTCTTAATTGCCTAAGTAAATAAAACTTTCTTGTGAAATATGTTACTATATAAAACATTGATGAAATACCACAGGGTAGTTCTGCATTTTTCAATCCCCACCCTTGCAAAAATGATAACTACTGGATTTCCCACACTATCTTAATAGCTGGAATAGTTCTTCCTTTTGGTCAATTAAAAGCATCATGATGACCAGGAAGAGCTCCTTTGGGACGTCCACATAGGTTCTGTTACTTTGTTTGGGGGGTGTAGGGGAATATACAGAAGGCTGCAACACAGGAAATTAAATTATTCATTGCCTTGATTTTTTAGAATATTTGTTAATGCAGTGAGGACACCAATATCCACAATGTACATCACAAATACACGATGAGTGACACCCTTCAGATATGCAGCATCAATCTGAGATGCTGCTCCTGTTGTCTGGTATTGATTAGAAATCAAGGTCTGATTTGGATCCTATCTCAAACCCATACACCTGAGGGACAGTAATGAAGACCACCCAGACGCTCAAGGCAACAGCATTAACTAGTTCTGAAAGTTAATAATTTAGTATGGTTCCAGGGCCTGCAGCTAGTATATTTTGGGAATCATGACACTATTGCCTTCATCTATTAACACTTCTTCAGTTCTATCCACCTTGACCTTTTGTATTAGGAAAAAGTCAATGAAATCTAAATTATCTTGATCAATATTGTAGCACAGATTTCTTCAGACTCACCTGTTAACCTACATCCCATCCTTCCACAGGACTTGAAAGGCCACAGCAAACATTTCTCATCCTGCTCTATGCCCAGTACAGGTGTCTTGGAGCACAGTATCCCACTTCCAGCAGAAACCCACAGATGTTCTGAGGGTAAAACTAGTCCAGCCCAATGAACTCTGCCCTTTTCTATTAGCCTAAGACACTGGTTTTGGATGGTACAATGAGATCCTGAAGCAATTTTCCTATACATTTCAAAAGCATTAATCTCTCTCATCACACATTTGGCAAATTCAAAGTTGGACACAAATCTGAGAACACAACAGCTTATCTCTGTTTATGTTCAATGTTTTTTCTTTTCCTTTTCAAAACCTATTCTTATCTATATAATTACAAAGTTTTCAAACCTGTGCTCTTATTTCTGCCATTTTCTGCAGAAGTCTCCCTGCATTTTATTTCTGCTTTTCACAGATCATCATAACAAACAAATAATCATTAATTAATCCAACCATGTTGTTGTTATTACATCAGGAATAGCAAATAGGATTAATCTCAGCTATGTCAGTAATCTAAAATTTAAGCACCTAGCCTTACCAGTCCCTCAGACAGACAAGTCAATAAAGACAAGAATCTGTAAAATTGAGCTATACTGTGTCTGAGACACCTGAAATTGAGTATTTTGACCTGTGGAAGTAAGTCTTCCTACTGCTTGACTGTAAAGGAAACCTTGTGTCATTGCTTACAGACTCAATTTTAAGAGACATAATATTAGGCAAGATAAATACTACTATTCTCATCTAATTCTTATTTTATTATTGCTTTGTACCTATACTGAAAAGTTGTTTATACTTGCATATACAGTAAATGTTAGTACTTAGTTTCTTGAACTTCCTTGGCCTGAATCAAGTTGGAAACCATGGAAGTTTCTGTTGGAAAAAATACCCCATATTCTCATATAACCTCTTACGAACAATTATTCAAGTACTGATTCAAGTACAGTGTCAAAACATTGCATTACCAGGAAGCAGGAATAAATTATGAACTACATCAGTAGTTAATTCAACTATAATATCTAAAGTATTGTAGAAATGGGGATAAGTTTGGCTAAACCAATTTTCAATTGACAGAGATCTGTCAAAGGGTTTTTCACTAGAAATAAGCTGGTGGTATAAACAAACTTTTGATCTTTTTTAGGCTTTCATGTTTTTTTCATAGTCTACCCAAATAATATAGAACAGCTTGTACAAATCATTCTGTCTTTTCCAATTTGAAATAGCACTGTTTTAAGGATGCAGAGTTTCTGATTAAAAAAAAAAAAAACAAAAACTAAAATTGTTCCCAAGTAAGACATTTGTGTTTTAAAGAGGCCATTAGGAATTCCTAATACCACTGTTGCTCTGTGCAACTGTTATTTCTATCATAAATATGTCACAGGTTTTATTAACCAAGAGAAATGTGTGGTAGTGAGGATAAGAAAAGAAGTATATACACTGTTCAACACATTTCAGGTAACTTTGGGTTTATATTTTCAAGATGCACGGAACATATTTTAACACTATGTTAACAAGGATCAGTCTGTACACAGCAAGAATGTTCTCCTTTCCTCCATGCAGCAATTTTAAAGAAATTTCTTAAGAAATGTGGGTAGTTTTAAGACAACAGATGGTCTTGTCTCAGTGCAAGAAACAATAAAAGAGTGGATGATATATCATCTGTCTCTAATAACAGATGCCTGTGTAGGCACTTGACTTTCAGATTACAAAAAGACCAATCTAGAAACATCAGATTTGTGGAACAACTATGGAGGGAGAAGCTCAAGCAGTGAAGACAGTGAATAAAAACCTGTTATTGTTGAAAAGAGAAATGTAAAAATATTTTAGAGACAGCCTTTTAAACAATCATTTTTAAAACGTCTCTAACTTAATGCTATTGCACTCTGAATTGAAGCTCTGAAACAGAATGATGGAATCCCATAGCTATTTCCTCTGTGCCAAACCAGACCAAGACCCGGGTTCTGCAAAGGCATTTTTGCAGCTGTAATTTTACTTATTCAGCCTCAGAGGTGAATCTCCTCATTTTGATCAGCTGGATTGCTCATGTGAGCCCAGTCACAGTGACATTCCTGCAAAGTCACTGCACTTTGCCTGGCAGAGGAAGCTCCTTAGGCTATCCAGAGGAAAGATGACCACAGATTGTATTAGTAGTCTTACTGATTTGGAATTGAAATACAAAACCTAGTCTCACAAAAAAGATTAAACTCTTTCCGCTTAGTTGACATTCTGACCACTTTATTTTAAGCCTGATTTCTCACATGTGGAAGAATTAAACCTCAAAATCAAAATTTATCCTTGATTATGCTCTGTTAAGCACAGAACTATGATTATAGGAAAACATGAAGACCTACCCTATATCACTTGAATTTTGAAAGGGAAAAATGGCAGTGTTCCATCTC
Organism: Leptocoma aspasia; assembly: GCA_013399835.1. NCBI lineage: Eukaryota > Metazoa > Chordata > Aves > Passeriformes > Nectariniidae > Leptocoma > Leptocoma aspasia. The sequence continues at coordinate 176,765 of VXAX01003413.1, forward strand.
CCCTTCTGTATTCCTTTAATATTTGAGGGCTTGTTATTCCAACATACACTCTTGGTGTTTTTCCATAATTCAAAAATTCTCCATATTATTTTAATACATAAATTTTATTAGAAAAAGCTTCCATTTGCTCTGAAGTATGACTGAATGCTGATAAATTACTGTGGGCCTATAACAATTTTTCCAAGCAGTCTCCATGTAAGTGTAAATTTAGTCAAACAAATCAAAATGTGAGTTATGTTCAACTGAAAATAACGATATCTATTGAGTGGTCAAAAACTGTTAGTAGCTATTAATAAATAACCCTCAGCTCATACGGTGATGTCAATCAGCACTTTTATTTTACCCATATAGGAGGAGTTTAGTAAGGTGGAACTGCACAGTGATATGCAAGTTAATCATCGTAGACAGCACGGTATTGTCAGAGCTCAAGAATGCCTTTGATCCCTACCTCAGTTTCAGAGCATTCGGGTCACCCTTTTGCACAGCATTCAAACGTGGTGCATGAATACTTCAACACATATCCAGAGTGAATGACTGAGCTGCACTAGGTCACAGTGTAATCGTGACATTACCAATTATATAAAAAAAATCTCTAAGAAAACCAGCTACCTCACATGTACACATAGCCCGTTTCAATATTTTTCATCAGAACTTGGAGTGTACAGACATACAGTGAGCACACACGTCAGTCAAATGGATTGGAAGCACTTAGGAGGAGACGCTACGGTCTGTTGCACCCGCGATGTAAAACGGAGAAGTTTGGATAGGCCTTTGACATAATGGACTTGACGAGAAGAAAACCTGAGCAGAGAGGGCACCTGGAGAGCCCCCAACAGCCCTGGCAGCCCCGTGACATTTTCATAGCCAAACCTGAGGAGGACCTAAGCTCTGCCCATCACCGCTGCAAGGGTCCCCAGCACCTCTGCCGGCAAAATGCCTCTGGCTTTGGTACTCCACTTGTTGAAACAAGGACAGACCATGGAAAGCTGAGGCTGCAAACCAACAGCTGGTGTTTGAAAGTATAGAAGGAAAGAGATAGGCTTGTGGGAAATGGCTCTCTGGGAAATGTGAGCAATCTAACAAAAACTGGCTGTGAAATTTTGGTTGAAAAACCGCTAAGCTGTTGCTGAATATATGCTCTTCGAAGAAGCAGTGTGTCTAAGGGTGAGGTCAGAAACTAATGTCTTTCAGAAATACACCTGTGTCAATTTCTAGGACAACATACAGATGGCATCCAGACTGGTATTTTCCTGCTGCTGAGCAAATAACAAATCTATTAAATGTGTGTTAATACTGTATTAATACATATTAATGGAATATATATTTGCACAAAATGTGAGTATTTCCAGAAGAAACAGGGTTATTTAATTTTAAAAATACAAAAACTTAATTCAAGTTATGGTTCTATCTGGTTGTACTAGGGATTTTGTGTCTAGGAGATATCAAAACAAAAAAAAAAGGAAGAAAGGAAAAGAAAGGTCACTCTCACAGTAAAAAGGGAAAAAAATCTAAAATATTCCCATTATTATAATTGAATTGGCTACAACTTTAAGCAGCTATTTATGTTGATTTGTAAACACAAAGCCTATATTTTAATAGAACTACACTTGCAAAGTTCTGGGATATTAAATGGTTCTAATTCTATTCTACTTTATGACTAGTTCAAGAAATGACCTCTAGCTAGATCTGGCCTTGTTCTATCATGCAACTAGATTTTTCTTACAGAAAATAAATTAAAAAGGTGTGACCTTGCTGAGGGCTTGCAGAGAAAATGAGGTACATCTTGTCACAAGCAGAAGAGCCTATTTGAAACACGGTTTGTTCAATTTGAAAGGCTGCTGCTTTCCTCAGATCAGAAGTTAAGATAAAGGCAGTTGGATGAAAGAAGAGAAACATTTCCAAGGGATGAAATTAAAGAGCTACACTGGAATCCCATTCAGTGACACAGTGCCTTTTTGTGTGAGGGTTTATCTAGGACGCATCAGCCACACCTTGTCCCCGCGCAGGAGCAGGCTCTTCACCCAGCACAAAGCCTGTCACAAAAGGAGAGGGTGAGGACTGCTCACCGATGGGAATCAGAGGACATCCTCCCCCACACAGCAGGGCATGGCAGAAATTAAATAACTCACCTAAATGTTACACATTTTGCATGGGAGGAAAATCTAAGCCCCTGCTTCTCTCGATCTCAGCAGCTCACTTGTGAGCTCTGTGCCTCCCATCTCCAACAAATGTGGCATCAGTGGGCAGTGTTCCCAGATGGCTAACACCTCTGCACTGAAAATTCAAATTTTAAGGAGGTAGTAGGATAACCCACCCAAAAATGGGTATTCAAACCTGTCTCACCTTTATGACTGGTAGCTCACACTCAATTAACTTTTAATTTGACCTCCTAAAAACACACAGCAATTTCTTTGACACCACCTCACCAGAATCGCAAATTTGGACATTTAGTGTCCAAATCAAAATAGGTTTATTTCATAGTTTCCATTCTAGTATCCTAAATAATTTCCTTGCTCACGATCACAAAAAGGATCAGGTAGCAGGGCTGTGATTCAGTTATGTCCTTAAGTGCTTATCTGAGCCTGGCAGGGACTCGGCCAGGTTAGCCCTCAGCTCACCACGGTCCAGCAGTGCAGACAAGCAGCTCACAGGTTTATTCCTCCCTGCAGCTGCAAACCTGGAGCACCACCAGCCCATGGCTGGTCCCCTCCTGCCCCTCACCAGCACAGCCCAGGGCCACTAAGGGCTGTGACTCTGTTGTACAGCACAGCAGCTGGTTCCCAGCACAGCGAGCCCCCGCAGCCACCACCCCTCAGCACTGCTGGGGGACACCCAGTAGGGAGCAGAGGGTGGCCCCAGCCACCGACCCACCCCAGAGCCAGGCTGGATGCCATGTCACCTGTCCCATCCCTTTCAGACTCCAAGGCTTCTGGCAGGTGGGATGGATCACTCCCACAGCCACAGCAGCATTAACATAGGCTCTTTCTTGCAGTGCTTGAAATGCATTTAATCCCAACATGATTATCAGGTACCCCTGCTTTAAGTATCGTAAAAACAGAACCACAGCCTGCAAAAGATTGCCTTACAATTATCTCACAGCAGCTACTTAGGTATCACCCAAGCATATGTTGTGCTAATTCTTATGACCAAATAGAGTTTCTTTTCACTTGTTCAGAACAAACCCTGACTGCGAACAAAGCTTTCGGTGAAGTGACAAGTGGAATTCCAAACGAGTAAGACAAATTTTTCCTCCAGAGGCTAAACCTACTGCAAAATATTAATCTGCTCTTCTACACATCTTCACATGTCTTTGGTGAAACACCTGTCTGGAATTGTTAATAACAAATATTTTTCAGGGTATACACTTCAAAGACAGTACTGCAATGTCAAGCAGTGTAAAACTTTTGAAGTAATTTTAGCTAAATACTTCTGTGACAACTGTCTGAATCAATTTGTCTTAGCTGACTATGTTCTGGTATTATGAAAAACCTAAGACCTGGCTATCAGCCAAAAAGGTAAAAATTTGAGTGAAGTCATAACTAATAAGTTGGACAAATCAAACACACACACACATAAAAATGATAATGATTTAGGAAATTATCAATGTCCTCTGCTTTCTTAACTTCCAATGAAAATGCTATTTTTCCATAAAAGGATCAGATGAAAGAAAAAAATTTATGCACTAAAGGCCAATTCAATAACGCAATGAAACAGCAATAATCCAATATTAGGGAGTTACAAAATGAGAATATTATGTCCTTGCTTAGCATAGCGAAATTTTAGTGCTTAGCAAGGAAAAGGATAAAGATTCAAAATAAGATGATGCTAACAAAGGATGGCTATTTTTAATTGCTGAAAAACCTCAAATCACAGGCAAGTAATAAGGCCAAGAAAAGGAAATAAAAAAGAAATAATTGTGTGCATGTGTTGGAGGGGCGGGGGGAGAAAAGAAAGCAAACTAGGGCTGGAGACTCAGCAAAACTTCTGAGAATTACTCACAATTGTCGTAGCAAAAAAAATTACCACCCAACAAGGAAGGTCAAGCTGACCTCAAGATTCTAAGTCAGGCTCTTGAAATCCTAAATCACACAAAGCGCCATCACTTCAAGGCATACAAACATAAGAGGATTAAGGTAAGTGTCCCACCTAAAAGCCTGAGAAAACAAAGATTAATTTTAAATACTGAAAAGAAACACAAATCACATGGATGCTCTGTGCACAGGAAGGAATAATTGTTAGGATGTCTTAAGAGCACAGTAAAATAAGCACTACATAACACAAGAAAAAATCCAGGTTTGCTTGCCACTATTTGAGTGCAAATATACTCATGTCAAAATGTAACAAATATTAAAGGCTTAAAGAACTGACTCAAAACCTATTGAAGTCATGGTAAGATTTGTATTGACTTCAGTTAGCCAAGACCCTCAGCTTAGAAAGATTAAGTAGAAGACAAAGAAAACTATTCTTCTTAGGGGAGGGCAGTAAAACTGCTGCTCTCAGCTCACTGTGCCTACCTGAGTGACTTCAGTAACACACTTATCAAGCCAGCCACACAGCAACAAAGGCTTTCCCTATAGGTAAACACTCAGAAACAGTTTATGCTGGTTATGCTATCAGACTCTTGGTCATATTTGCATTTATGCTGCATTTATGTTAGCAGGACAAAGTGTGGTGCCTTTTAAAGGATGACATTAGTTCTGGACGTTATTCTACAAGTTTGAACTGTAATGGTCATGTCTTGACTTTATGAGATGTCAAATGCAATTTGAGCATGCATTCCAAATTTTGTATTCATTTTCATGGAATGTTTCATGTTCATGTCAGGGAATATTTAAAAATAGTAGTGATACAATTGTTTATGCTCCTAGCTACATGGAAAGAAAAGTAATACCCATGATTTATGGGCTGACCAGCTTTCCACCAGTGAACACTACTTCAAGAAGTTATTATTTAATTGAAGAACTCAAGTTTGGAAAAATTCCATTCATCTTCTTGTTTCATACTTGCTGGAAGTAATCATTGACTTGTGGCATTACTGAGCACTTATGTTATCCTGTCTCTCTATTCCAATCCAACTCAGTAAGACAGAAGCTTGGACTAACCTACCAAACATGAACTTTTCAGATTGTTCTGTTCATCAAAATTAACGCTTGCACCTTTGTCCTGTACTAGTCAAAAAACCTCTACTGAATCCTCTCAAATATCTATTTATTTAAATACAAATGTGAAATTAGGGATCTGGGAGATCCCCATGCTTTTACAAGCACTTAGTCAACTAAAATACTCCCTGACATTAAACAAGTCACTTGCCAAGTGGTCTCTTTTGAACCCAGCTGAGAAGTGGATAAGGGTTTTAGAGCTGAACCAGAGGCAAAGGGCTTGGCAGATTCCACCACATCTGAACTGTGCCCCAGTGCTGCCTCCTCTGTGGAAACTAATAAACCACACTGTTTCAGAGGAAAAAATACTATGACAAGCAATTAAGTGCTGTCAAGTCAATAACCTTTTGTCATGAAGACACTTAATAGGGGAGAAATTCCCTTTTAGTTTATACTTCATTCTTCTTACAAATTGTTCAATGAAAACTCACCTATCACATTATAAGCAGAATTATTCTTTTTTAAAGAATTAGGTACAGTCTTGGGTCAATTTTCCACAAGGAAATCAACAACAAGTGTGGTTCTACTGGCCAAGATGACAATTCACTGGGAATTATAGCAATCTGTATTTAATAAAAATTAATTTCACCTATAGACCAAACACACTCCAGACATTTAACTTCTCTTGTGTTTTCCTCCTAGTCCTTTGAGGAAAAGAGTGAATATTCTTAACCTTCAGGAGGAGAAGCAAGTAGGAAGCACATAGCTTAGAGGTACTTCAAGACAATCATCTCTCCCATTTACATTTAGCATCCTAAGCACAATCAAAACTTGTTAACACCAGACCATTTTCAACCACTTTCATAGCAACATTCTCCAGAATTTGTGTAAAAAGTTTTCAAGAAGTTAAACATTTCTGTTCACCAAACACTAGGCTTCTGCTTTAAAAATACTGGTAATTATTTGAAAATAATTTTGATAATGTTTTCAAATAGATATAGAATTTCCACAAAAGACTGTTAGCATTTTCTGCAGAATATTGTTTTTATAACCCTAGTGGCTAAAAAAAAACTTCTTCATTGAATTAACCTGTCTTCTGAGCCATTTCTACTTGTCAGATACAGACAAAAGCTGCACTGTTTGGGCCCATTTTGGCCAGCTGTTGCACAGAGGAATACAAAGTACGTAAGGTAGCAGTACACAAGGTCACAGTGCAGAGCAAGCACATATTCAGAGAGTATTTCACTGCCATTTCCTACGAGCCTTTAGCACAGGCAGAATTTCAATCTCATTACTAGGTCACCCACTGCTCTCACTTCCTCTGTCAAAGAACTTTCCATGGCAAAAGTGACAGCCATTCAACAGCTGTATTGAGGTCTTGTTGTGTTGCAGGGAGCAGTGTAAAAACACAAGGTTGGACAAATAAATGCTTTGTTTCTTATCAGAATTGCTTCAACACCCAAGGGAAGCACAGACGGAGCAGGACACCCTCCCTTTCCCCGTTGAGAGGAATTCAGCAGCTGAGGACTTGCACACCAAATTCCTGAGATGCTGCCAAAGGAAAAACAGCAGCATCCCACGGACCTGCCTCCCACCAAGCATCACAGCCAAGCTCAGCCATGGCCAGGCCCAGCCAGAGAACTGATGGCAGGGGCACTCTGGTGGACACAGCTCTGCTCTCCTCACATTACCAGAGATGCACAGCTCCTCTGGTGACTCCTCACAGGATCTGTAGCCTCGCAGGGAAAGCCCTGAAGGAAATGCAGCAGCAGAGCTATTGCCCATGGCGATGCTATGGAGAGAAGTGGTAGTGACAAGATGACATTGAGAGTCTGACACTGTAGATTACCCCAGAACCATATCAAAATGACTCACAGTTATCAGATCTAGATGACAATGAGACTCCAGCATCACTGTCATCTGTACTGAAAAAATAAATAAATGCTACACGCCACTAGCCACAGGAATGGACAGGCATTACAGATATGCTGCAGCAATGCTGTCTATGGCAAGTATGGTTCAAGAGGTTTGATAATCAACCTAAACTCAAACTTACACTGTTTTGCCTTTTTCATTAAAGGGAAAAATATATGCATGAATACTATGATTAATCTAGGGATAATTCATCTTACAATCACAGAGCAAAGTGCTGGTAATTGAACAATGCCAATTAGGTATCAATAAATATTGAATTAGTACTCATCATTCTGATGTGCAGAATGGCAAGGATGGATGCATCAGGCTAGTAAATTGGGTACTGCATGGAAAACCTCCTGCATTCCAAGTGCCCTCCTGTGAGTAGCATCCAGCAATCCTATCTGTAAGCATTAGGCACAAGACACATTAACATTCAGCAAACTCAGGCTACGTGCAAGGGCAAGCACACAAGGACTCTCTGCTACACACAGTGTGGTACCCCCAAATCAGTTCTCTGACAGGCACTGAACAATAAGGCAAGTGGCACTGGTGACTGTGAGCAGACAGCAAGGTAGGAGGGACAGCTGCAGCTATTAGGAACAGTCAACAGCAATATCCTACAGGCAAGGAAAGAAAACGCCCATGTATGAACAGAGGAAAATAAAAAACACTTTATCTTTCCCTTTTTTCCCAATGAAATTATGTTAAATACTAGGTTTCTTTTTCCATTCAAATAATTTTACCAGAACACTGTTGTAACTGCTGTCCAAAAAACTCAATTTCTCTTCCTACAAAATTTTAGAAGAAGTATTTAAATTTTTATTTCAAAGGAAAATGAGATGCTTCAGACTGACCACCAAGTCATTTGTCTTTTATTGCCACAGTTGTTTTTCTCTTCCTTTTTCCTTTTCATTAAAGTCATACATGGAAACTACAAGCTAATGAAACAATGATGAACATCTACTTCAATAACACCAAGAATTCTCAAATGTGCTTTGTTTGTTTTGTTTTTTCTGCAAAATTAACACATTAGAGACTATTTACTACTGTACAAAATTCCTTTTTTTATTTATGAAAGCTACATCTTTACTATCATGATGTGAAATGAAAAGCCTCCTGTACTTGTTGCATACAATTAAGCTGCAACAAAAGCCAGCCCAAGCCATTTCACATTTCACAGGGCTGCAATTATTCTTTAACTGTTAGAATATGCTGTCCCCCAGGAGCTAATTACAGAAAACCTCTCATCACATACAAGAAACACACAAACAAATCCTTCAAGCACAAAGCAAATGTTCAACATTAAAGAGATGCATTCAGGAAGTCACACCAATCAGTTTGGTTCAGCTAATTACTAATCTGATTTCTGGAGTAGTTGCATTAGATAATTATGATGCCCATTCACAACTTGAAAGCCAGGACTCTGACTGATTATAATAAAGATCTAGGACTCGAAATAAAAGTAAGGGCAAAGTATGAAATCTACATCAGAACGGGGCTGGTGGGGTATGTTTGTTAGTTGCCGCCACTTCCTTCGGCTCTTTGCTTTGGAAGGCCCCATCCAGAGTTTGATGAACCCAGCAGGAAGATTTCCATTGCTATCACTGCCATTTGGATCAGGCCCAGAATAACAAGGCATGGCTTTGCCTTGCAGATTACATTCATGAAGTGCCCAGGAAGGAGGTCTCGTTGCTGGTTTTTGGTCGGGCCGAGAGCCGCGTTCCCAGCCAGCCGGAGGAGCCGGTGGCGGAGCCCATCCCGTGCCACTGCCCTGGGCTCTCACAGCCCATCCTCCAGGGCCCAGACAGAGGCAGCCAACTCTGATAAGAATGAAACTCTTCGAAGACTCCATTGTAAATGTGCTTTAACTCATATTTTGGTTGGTTTCAGCTTCTGCAGGATTTTTTCTTCCTCCAGCAGCTGGTTTCCTGGAGTTTGAGCGTTTATAAAGGTGCATGACCCAAAATAGAAGGTACAACAATTCCTCCAGTTTCTGACCAGCTGAAGCTCTTAATTAGTCCACTGTAGTTTATACCTGAGACTGGCAAAAATTTGCTTGATGAAACACTAATAATTATGCTTTACCGGAAAAAAATTGTTCTAATTAAATGTCCGATGAAGTAAATATACTGAGTTCAATTATCAGTCCAGCCCTTAGTTCCTGCTCCCTTTTAAAGACTTCACCAGACACAAGGGAAAAAAGTCTTTTAAAGCCCATTGACACATTTACAGGGAGCAATTCATTGCAAGTGAGAACCCAAGTACAGGAGCAAAAAATTAGGAATTAAAACTTTTCACTAAGTTACAGCCTTGCACATCTCACACCAACCAGAGGAGTGCTACTAAGCTATTGTATGCAATAAAATAAATACAAAAAATTCAGAACTTGACCTGTCATTTTCATCATTATCATATGTAATACCTGAATTTCTGAGGAATGCATGGTGGCATTAAATAACTGAAATTTAATCAAATGGTGAACTTTGGGCAGGTGAACCAGCTTCAGTAGAATGTACTCGGTGGTCCTTTGCCAGTCTGGGGCAAAAGTAGAGATTAAAATCCCATATTTTAAACTAATTAAAGAATAAACGAAAGAGTTTCAGCTGCAACTTGAGGTCTACATAAAACTCAAGAATAAAGAAAATAAAAGAGATAAAGGCTAGAAAAACAAATATCAGAAGTAAATTTTCCCATGGATCCTTGAGACTAATCAGTTTCACATTGTAGGGTCACAAAACCTGTGTATGTCCTTGAGAGGGTGTCCCTGCTCAGCCCACCATGTAGGGACTGATCACACAGCTTTGTGCACACACATCTACAAAATCACATGAGCAGTTAAAGATTTTTTGTTGGTTAAACCCCCCCAAAATAAAATATCTATTCAGACTGGCATTCCTCTACTGAGTATCTCAAATAAGGCAGAACTGCACTGTTAAATTGTTTGCACACAGTCATGCTGGACACTTTTTTTGAAGCATTAAGGTGAAAGGGATTCTTTGCTGCTGTTAAACTAAATGAATGAGAGTTGCAAATCTTTATTTCAAAGTCAATAGGCTACAATATTTACAGAGCTGCCATATGTGATAGCTTAAAATTCAAAACTGTGCAAAAATTGTGTGGGGTGGAAACTAATGTTATGGAATCTGAACCAAGGCTACATTTATATTTCACTTTAATGCTCTAGCTGTTTAATCAAAATATGAATAAAAGGTCTAAAAGACCAACACGCAAAAATATCATAGTTCTGGAATTTAGCTTTAGCTTCCTATTGTCAACCAATTACTGTGTAATTTTTTCCCTGTGACTGAATAACTAACTGTTAGCAAATAATGAAAAGGCAATTACAGCAGAGCTTTGTTCATATTACCTTCTTCATTTTATTCAGGCTATAATTATTGTCAGTGCTGGAGGCTTACTGTACCATGTAAGTGGCACCAGGGAAGAAAATGGAATGGGCTGGTGCATGGAAAATTGCAAATGTCACAGCTACCTTCATCATCACCGTTGGACTTCAGAGATTAAAAAAATAAGTAGTAAAAAGCTCTCCACGTATGTTTTGCAAATTCTGTACCTCAATCTGTTGCAAAGGATGATGAACTGGTAGAAGGGAAAAAATTCAAGTACCATGTTCTTTTTTGTTCTTAACCTCTGCTGCCCACCTCCCCCCAACATTTTTATATACTATTTAATTCCCAGAGGACAGTTCCTTTTTGTCACAGTGTGCCTGGAAACAAACTCATGGAAATATTCTTATAGCAGCAGTTCTCATTAAGGATGTCCATGCTGTTCTATAACACGGTGGCATATAAATGATGTATTTTATGGGGTTTGATCTTTACTTCTTTGCCACATACAGACATATCCCTAGGAAAAAAAAAAAAAAAAGAACACTATGACCTGTGTGTGCAGATTTAGTGTGCCATACTTAGGGCCTGACATTGACCATTTATTTTGACCATTGCTTCTCTGGGCTTCTAATGTTTATCAGAAAGGATAGATACAAATCAGAAGTGCGATATTTCATTTTACCTTTTTTTTTAAGAAAGAAATAACATTCTTGTGTATCATTCACATTTATTTGCATTGTTGTTTACAAGAGATAAACTCAGTAAAACTATATTTGATACATTTTATTTATGTGCAGTGTTGCAATTACTTTTAAAATAATGTAAATCATTATATAGCCAGTTAATTTTTCAGTATAAAGTAAGGCTGACATACATTAAAAGACATCATAGCTTGATGCTGACTTGTGTTTAAACTTGCTTCCAAACTGACTGGCAAATTTTGGTATAAATTGCTTAATATAATGCATGATAATTCTTCTGATCTAGGTTAGTAAAAGAAGAAATGCATCTTTATACTTTCATAAAATTGAGCTGCTTTGTACTTTCATGGATCTTCCTGTCAGATACATGTATATTCATCATCTTTCTTTAGTATTTTAGTGCTGGCTCTTTATCCTCTACTACTGTTGCTGAAGTAGACACTTCCACAAACACTGCATTCATAAGCTAACATTTATAGTTGTTCCTTCTCCTTGATACAGTATTTGGCCATTCAGCATCCCCCAGCATCTGAGCACCGTCATGATTAGAGGAGTGAGGTTTTGGAGACTGCTTCACCCAAAGAAAACAAAGTGAATTCTAGAAGGAGACTGTAAGTCTTCCATAAAAATATACTGATGGAAAACAGAAGCGTAATGGGAAATGGCATCAAGTGAATCCACAAAAACAGAAATATAGAAGGTGCCTCTCCTAGCCTCCTTTGCAGCCCTAATCCACTTTCATGCTGCCCTTTTCCTCCCAGGAGATCCTGCCCATGATAAGCAATGCCCTTCTCCAGGTGGTGGGAAGGAGCCTCCTCCCCTGGGCCAGGGCAGGGCTATGGAGGTGATTTCCCACCCTGTATTTCTGTGAGCACCACCCTGCTCCTTCAGCTGGGATGGCTCTGGGGCTGCTGCCAGGGAACAGCAGTGGCACTTTTGGCACCCCTTGCATTTATGGACAAGACCAGCAATTAAGCCCAGAATATAAATCACTGCCTTTCTGCTCCCCATGACTCAGAAACTACACTAAGATAATATGCTTGTCACTTTTATAGCTAATGTCTGCATTTTTTAATGATTTATTTAATTCGTTAAGCCTTTCTTAACTTTGATATCAGAAATTGCCACATCCTTGTGAAAATGATCAAAAGGCATCATATTAGGAAAAATATTAACCACTTATTTTTTGGAGGGCAGAACAAGGAGTCACAGAAAATTATTTGGAACTAACTACTTAAGAAAAAGTAATTCTAATTAATGTAATTTGGTAGAGACATCCAGCACTACTTTTTTTTTCCCTGGGTTTAGCCAGCAAAGACTACAGAAACTGCTTTTGTGCAAACTCCCTCTTCCAGATAGAAGAATTAACTATAGAATACGCTTGAGCCAGAACAGTTCACAGAGCAGAGGAAGGAATCAGGATCACACTACATGCCTTAAAATGCCTGAGCTTTGTTCACTGTTAATTAGATGGAAAAGAACTGAAAGTAAACACATTTGGTCATCCTAGGCAAGTGACATATTGGTACATGACACCCAGCCTAGAGAGAAACACCTCAGTGTATGCAACATTGCTCTCTCTGAGGGCTCTTCATAACAGTTTCGGGTTGTTGTGCTTTGCTTTAAACACCTACTGCCAAAATCCAAAGATTTGCAGCTTCCTACTGAATTGTCACCCAGCAGTTTCATGTGGGTGTCTTTACACAGTCACTCAGACTTTTTTTTGTCACATGAGTGTGAGGTTAGTCTTACTGGTGAGGTGACTTCTCTCAGAAAAAGTTAACATTGGGGGTATATCTTGCCTAACTTATTTACTTTAACTTCCACACTATTAGCTAAATTTCTAAATGTGTCTATCCTATTGACTGCAAACAGACATAATTTCACAGCAGCCACCCATCCAGCCACCAAGAGCCCTAAAACCAAAACTGGAGTCTTTTAACCCCACCAGAGTTCTGCTTAATCTGAAGGAACACCCTTGGCCCTGCCACAGTGAAAGGCTGATATGCCAAAACCCTTTTCCGATAAAGTGTTTTTTAAAGCATGGATCAACATTATTCATGGAACATGCTCACACTTGTCACAACTGGCCTTATATTTAGAAACACTGAGAGCTTTCACGATCTGATTGTGGCGAGCAGCACTTACCAAGAATATCCCACACACAAAACATTGCCCTAGAGTGAATTTATTCCCTCTGAAATGCCCCTGGTGTGGAGGCACAAATTTCCAGCATGCCCCCTCTCCTTGTGATGCACTGACAGCAGCAAAACTGCCAGTACTCTCACAGGCAATCTGAGCCCAAGGGGGAGTGAACTCTGGTATTCTGGACCTGCAGAAGCCTGTGTGGTGCCCATAAGAAAAGCTTTGTCTCTTGCTTTCCAACTACACAACTGCAATTGCAGTCATGTATCTGGCTAGTCAATTAATGCCTGTAAAATTCAGACATCTCAATGGAATACTAATAATTTAACTATCCTATAGAAATTATATTCAATTCTTAGTTTAATTCATGATCCGTGGGCAAATTAATGGCTTAAATAGTTTGTTTTTGTTTTTCTAAGTAACAGTATATCTGGGAAACGGGAGTAAAATCAATTGCATACAGACAGCACAGTAAGGGCATTTCCCTTTTTATACATTTTCCCTGGCAATGCTTTGGGACCTTTGTGGTCTGTGGTCATTTTTCAGCTCTCTGTGTCAACAAAAACAGACTTTTCAGCTCCAAAAGAAATGCATCACACATTAAATCCTTACCAAATTTAAGCCTACTTTGTCATTTTTTAGACCCTGAATAATATCATAAACTTTTGGGATTACAGAAATAATAATGACCAGAGCCCAGGCAATTTAAGCCTGCTGTGCTAATCGCAGAGTAGAAAGTCTTTTATAATAACATCTATATGCCAGAAAAATAAAGATTTCAAACCACCCAAAACCCTGCTCTTTCCATTCCCTGCAACAATGCAGAGGTCATTGCTGAGATAATGACGCACATCCTCCAAGCCATTCAGTTCGTGTCCCAACATGGATGAAAAATAATCTGATCACTTTTTTTCATTAAAAAAAAAACAATACCACTATTTCTTAAAACTAAATATTAAAAAAAAATCCCCTGATTTATTGAAAAACGTAGTATGATGTCAGTGTGAATTAATGTTTCCCATAGGCATACTAATAAGCTCCATGACATAATAACTTGTTATACTACACCAGTGGGACCTTAAAATTATTCCAAAGATAACATAACACAACACTTGAAGCAGCAGGAAACTTCCAGCATGCTTTTAGATGTTTTACAGTGTTACTAATCTTTGAATTGCTTGGAAAAACTGAAAGGAAACAGAATATTTAAAATTGGAAGCACTGCAGCTAGAAAATGACTCCATTCCAAACTCCAAATGTGCACAGGAGATTAATGTCAATGTGAAAAAAAAAAGCAGCAGAAGTGGGGAAGTTATTAAATGCACTTTCTAGGTTGGACATGTGCCTTTTGGTAGTCCGGTGAAAATCTGTTTTTATTTGGCTGAGTTATGAGGGTTTAAAAGAACAGACTTGCACACACACCAATTTCTTATTAATGAGAGGTTTTATTTATTTATTTATTTATTTGCAAATGAAATTTAAGCTAACGATTGCCCAGCAACAACATCAGGACATGCTTGAGAAAAGAAGCAGAGACTGCTCTTTCTTTGGCACATAAGGATACCATCTAATGTCAAAATCCCTGTGAAGTCAAACTAGAAATTAGTGCAGTGTAAGCTAGTAACTCTGCATGGTGAAGCAATGTACTCTCCAGGGCTAAGCACTCCAAGCAGACAAAAAAAATTATAATTAAGTGGTGTGGTTCAGTTCACTAAACTGTCAGAATTTGTATTTTAATCTCCACATTCAAACCATTTATTCAAACAAGTCACTTGAGGTGTAAGGGAGGAACTATAGGTCTCTCAAAGAAAGGCCACCAAGCAAGTGCTTGGGCAAAGATCTCTAGGTGTCCACCTAACAAGGCCTAAGAGGTCTTCCAGTTGTGAGACAGAGAGCCCCTAAAGGGTGCAGGGAACAGCAGCAAGGGCTGCCACAGGCAGGCAGTGGCCACTGCCCAGGGAGCTGCCTGCCCACCCCAGCCCACCTGAGTGAGCTGACATGGCAGGGGCTATGGGGGGACAGATCCCTGCCCAGGTGAAACAGCAGCACAGCCCCACAGGTGTGTGTGAGCCATGCTCTGGGCTGGGCACAGCTCTGCCCTCATGGCTTGTGTGCCTTGCACAGAGACACTCTTCCCTTCTCCCAGTTATCAAAATTTCTGTGTGTCTGGCATCACATTTACTGCATCATCTCTTTGAACCAGCTTCCTTTACGTCCAGTTTTGTTTCGCCACCATTTCCACTTGGCCTTTCTAAGACGTGTGCCACGATTCTCTGCTTGTTCATTTCTTAGATGCTAATATAACCCTGACCATTGCTCCCACCTAAACTGTGCAGTGTTCAGCCAAAGCTAAAAATGAATATTCCATGCAAAAAAATGTTAACCTTTGATCCAGACACATATCTGGAATAAGTGATCCCATTGTGCTGCAACCCTTTGATCACTCACACAAAAATTGGAACCATTTGCAAAAGTAAAGCTTGTGATTTGCACATAAACCAGACCTGATGGGATGGTTTACAGAAGGCTGTAGTATCCACACATTACGTTGGGAATGCTTGTCCCGTCCTGATACAGTGGTCATGCACAAAAACCATTCCCATTGTGGGTATACATGGGTTAAACCCAAGTTTCTACTCAAAAGCCCTGCAGAAGGAAGCAGGATGGTGTGTCTGAAACAATAAATCACCCCAAACTCAACCAGCAAGTGATCTCACGTTACCAGGTACTGCAGGACAGAGCAGCCAGAGCAGCTCTGAAAGCTTCATCAGCCATGAAAGATTCAGTTTCCTCCTCATTCACTCAACTGTTTCAACATCATGGGAATCTACAACAACCGTGTGAAACCATTTTCCACAGTGACCCTAGAACACCTGGGGAGCTCTTTGTAGTCCCTGCCAAGCAGCTATCTTTAAAAGGAAGGATAAAGTGCAATCTGAAAATGTCAGATACAGACCACTACTGGTACAATGGCAAGGCACAGTCAAGCAGAGAGAAGGGGTGCAGTAGGATGGATGCTTTGGGCTAGATAAAGAATAAGATGGAAATAAATGTAGAGAATTATATGGGAAAGGAAGTATTTTAAGAGTATGCAAAGGCTACCAAAGGATTGAACAAACACAGCAGCAGAGATGAACAGAAAGTGATACATGAGTAATTTTGAAATTTACTGTTCCCACAATCCACAGAAAACAGGCAAAGAAAAGAAAAAGGAACTAAATTATGAGCTGGAAAAGTCCCTCCCCCGTAAAAGAATATTAATGTGATATACCACTGAAAAAGTGTACTTGTCCCTAACTGAAGATTTTATGTTAATTTGGATGAATCATAATCCAAGGAAAAATAAAAGCCTATACCAAATATATTTTAATTTCCTTTATCTCTTACAATGGACTTGTGGTGAGGCAGTGAATGAAAAATCTTATTTGAGGAATTCAATGTGATTATTTCACAAAACAACATATTTCCTTCACTGAAAAGCAAAACTCTCTGCTTGAGAGTTTCAGACCGAAGAGACAACTCCACTTAAAATTCTGTTTAATTTCTAATACTTGGCATGACAAGCAAGTTTAAACATACAGGAAAGACTCACTTTAATACCAACTTTTTGTCCATATGAAACATCCCTATATAAGACTCCCCTTTGGTGGAGACCCTGCACAGAAAAGCTCTACAGCAATTTCTGGTTTTTTTCTTGTAAAATGGATACACGTAGACAAAATTCAAAATGTCAAAATGTTTTTGCTAAACATTTTGCATCATCTGTCTGTAGAGATACTCAGATACATTGCCTGTTCTGCTCACAGAAGTTTTCACTAATATTAAAATTAAAACTATTAACAATAAAATATTTTCCATTTTTTAGTATTATAGTATATATTATAGGATATGTTATTATACAATATATTATTTTTTTACTAATTAACAATATTCTAATTTAAAAAAATGTGAAAGCATTCAAAGCAGGTTTAATGCCACTTATCCCAGAACACACTTCTACATCTGCTTGGTGCATTCATCACTCACTAAAAATCTAAGCACGAACAGAATCTAAGAGGCACAGTGCAAAAATTCAGTCAGGAAAATGGGTAAAATTAAAATGGTGGAGATTGCAAATGCTTTCATTTGGTTCATTTGACCCCAGATAACAAATATTTATTTAATCTAGAAACACAGTCCATGAAAACTCACAATGGCATTGCCTTTGATTGAGAGGGTGTGGTCTGTTTGTCAGTCAGAAGAAGTGTTGCTGGAAACTCTTCTAAGCTTGGTCTAATTGGACTTTTGAGATTGATTCCAACAGACCATACAGAGATACCACCAGCAGTACATTTCTATCTGTATGCATTCCCATAATTGCAGTCTCCTATTCTCATCAGAGCTTGATTTTTACATGGCAAAATGATATGACTTGGTTATTAGAAGGACCAAATAAAATGCAAGTGACAATTAAAAATTAAGTGTAAATTAATTACATATCTGGCTATTGTCAACTGCATTAAAAGTGTGCTGATGAATGAGGGATGTCGCTATCTAATTGTGAAACAAATTGAAGTTATGGTCTGTGTTAAACATCAAGCCTCTGTAGTGCAGGTGGCTTATCTAAAAATACTATTTCTGTGGGCCGGTTCCTCTTGGGTTAGACACCAGTATCAACACAGTTTTATACAGAAGATGATAGGTAATCTCACAGGCTGCTTTAATTTCTCATCATTGATTTTCTGTAGGGTACGCAGGAAGCATCTTCAGGATTTAGATGATTCCCATTTGCAAATATTTCTAGATAACATAGTCATATGCAATTATAGAACTAACCCCTCAGAAACAGACCCATCTTGCAGACCAGTGAAAAGACATTAATTTTCATGATATAAAGTCATGGGTAAGAGAATAAAACATCCTAGAGGGTCCCTTGGTAGCTGTTGTGACATTTTTAGAGACTGATGCTATAAGGGCCTCATTCAAAACTCGTTGATGCTGGGGCAGTTATTCCTATGCATCTCAGCAGATTTCAGAATGAAATAAGAACTTACAGTGCAAAACTTCTGAGGGATCCTTACAGATGTGGCAATGGTGGCCTTAAAAAGGAAGTTCTTGTCTGAAGCAAATTTCTGGAGTCAGCAGATTGGGACTGGGACCAGAGGAACCCACTTTTTTAGAACTACTAACACTCATAAACCACTTTGTTTCTTCCCCTCTGGATGGTCTTATCATTATTAGTACAAATATACACTCCTCTCTCAATGTTCCATCTCAAATTTTCTTTACATCCCTATTTTCTTCCTGTTTCAGGTAAATTACCATGCAGTTCTTTTGTGTATGTCACAAGCAAAGTAACAGAATCCCTTGAAGTACCTTCCATGTATATCACAAAGAAAGAAAGAGAGAAAAGGAGATGAAGGAGAAAAGAGGGAGAGTGAAGAGAATGGAGAAGAGAGAGAAAGGACACATACCAAGAGCACAAGCATCTCCCTAGAAAAGCAGTAGCTAGAAAAAGGAATGTGGCCACAGGATTTTTAAGGATTTCTTATGTTTCAGGAGTAGCAGCACCAAAATTTATATCCTTCCATACCAAGCTGTTGAAAGCTAGGCAGGAATGTTACATACTGCTGTATGGTAAGACAGATCCCAGATCCATGACAGTGGATTAGCTTAAAGCCATTGCTGAGGCTGGACTCTGAGGCATTTCAACTTATTCTGTATTCAGTTTATTCTCAGAACAACCTCTATGCACAGGAAGGTTGGATGATGGTAAGGGAAGGCAAATGTAGTAACCCAGAGTCCTTCAAACCTTACAAGCTACCCCTTGTCTCTAAGTGCTTGAGATGGTTGTGTCAATGAGCATAAGCAGTTAATGGGGCTGATAAATCTTCAAGACAGTCACAAATTATGTTTCTGCACATTCTATTAAAATAAATCCAACCTTAATGTGAATCTATTCTACTTCAAGACCCAAGCAAGTCCCTCGAAAACCATGTCAAATAGAAAGAGAAACAATTTAAGAAATACTGTTAGCTGCAAAGAAATTTTAACCTTAGATACATTTTTCTAGAAGAAAATGTAAGGCTTAAAAGCTGGAGATCATAGATTTCTCCATACTCTAACATACCTGCACTGCAGCAAAAGGAAGTGACTAGAGAAGATCAAGCAGAGGGTACACACCCTGAAGACCTGTCAGACAGCCATCCCTGTCATGATGACCTGCAGTTTCAAGACTGAACATGAAAACAAAGTTAATTGTGTCTTCTCTTGATTTCATTAAGCATCCCTAATTCTGAAGGGGAAAAAAAATGGGAATAAGGTGAAGTATCTGCAAATTATCCACAAAAAGGCTACTTAAATGGAACATATACTTAGATCACAGTTCTTTTTTACTTTTGATGTGCCATGGTACAATACTCTCAGGTTCAGAATCATTTTATGTGATTTCATTTAACAATAAGTTACAAAACCTTTTATAAATTGCCTCAAGTGTAAAGATGTCCTGGTAATTGGGATTGTTTGCCAAACTCTTGGGCCAAGTGAACATCTCTATCCAGCTAATTACTTAGGCTTTATTTAAATTAAGAGAATATGTTAAAAAATGTGATCAAGCTTCCAGTCATTAATGAGAAGAAATAGGATGAGTGAAAATCTGGAAAAGAGTACTACAAGCCCACAACCTTCAGGATTTCATGACTAGGAAAAAAAAAAAGAGCAGATATATTTAACTAAGATGTCTAAAATTTGGAAATTAAAGTCTTGATTACATCACAGAAGTGAGATGAGAGATTTACCAAGGTTTAAATCTGCATTTTGACAGAAATTGCCCATATTGCAAATACTTGAAGTCTAAATGCTACGTTAATCCCTGTATCAGTGCTTCATCTTGGAATAATTAGAGGTGTGAAATTTAAAGACCAGGCTTTCCTATGCTTACTCTAAGAAATATCATCTTCTTTGATAAACCCAAAATCTGGCCCAGCTTTCTGTATCATCCTCAGAGATAAATTTTACCCCACATCCCTCACTAACAAAGTCACCACGCTGATAAACCAAAAGCTGCTCAGCAGAGCTGGCTGGGTAAAACCTTTCAATTATTCAACCCTTGACATGCACAGAGCTTGTTTTAGGAGAGGCTTGCACAAATTCTGTATTCATTAATAGGATATAATTTTTCTAGCAAGTAGCAGAAGTAACAGATTAACTTGATCATGTCCCCATCCTCATAGATTATTTTTTTTTAATTACAGAAATATCTGTAGATTAAACTCTGTAAGCAGAACTACCACCAAGCCTTACTCATCACATATAAGAAAAAGTTTCTGAAAATCATTTTGAGCAAGTGTCTGACCTCACACTAGTGAAAAAACAGAGCTTGAACCACAGCTAATGTTCACCCATCTTCCAGCCACAGGGCCTGTAAGGAGATCTGAGCCCCAGTTTCACACCTCAGGCTCTGTGGATGTACAGTCAGGGCAGAGGTGGGCACTGCCTGGGTCCCCAGTGGTGCTCACAGGAACCAGCACCACTTGTGCAGAACAGTGCACTGGCAGCCCACTTTTCACAAGCATTTGAGCTAAAAGTTTATATCTCATGCATGTGAAAATAATTATATAAACCCTGGTTATTAGTGCCACATTATTCAATAATATCTTGGAAGTGTGGGCCAAGTGTCCAGCTGAAATAAATCCTCATAGCTTTGCTATGGGTGATGCATAGACATTAGCATAAATTAGCTGAGGATCTGTCATATCTGACTCCTTCTATGTAACAGCCTTAGCTCCATGATTATTCTGATGTTTGTCTTCTGAGGGTATTAACCCTACAATCACCTGTTCTGACCATGTGCTGGAGAATACTTGGTACCGAACCTAAGGTGACATAGAAGGTGAGAAGTGGGGCTGATATCACTGGAAGAGGACAACACTTATGTGAATAGCAGGAAACTGTTCTGAAAGCAGCTCCCTCAGCAGGCTCCACCAATATCCTGATGGTTACACTCAGCCTTGCCACCAGATGATGTCACAGGCTCTTTCACACACAGGAATAAAAGCCACATTTCTTTTTTCAAAAATGTCACCAGCAACACACAATGTAAAATTTTAGTACCCTCAGGAATTTTATGCATGGATACAAACTTCTCAAATCACCAGTGTGCTTTAGGACCTGACCCACAGCCCACATGCAGGATCACATCACAGAGTTGTGTGAGCCAGACCCCTTTGGGATGAAATTAAACCAGAAGATTCCTCCCAGCACCACCCCTAATGCCCTCCAGCCCATGGGCACTCAGCCTGTGGGACAAGCAAGAACTCACAGAAATGTACAGCATGGACTTGGTGTCCACAGCTCCAACTGCTTTGCTCTATAAATCCACAAACTGATTCACATTACCTGCAAACATATGCATAACCCCAGAAAAAGTAATGCCAAGCTACAGTTCAACTCAACCTGAGACACCTTTTGCAAACAAATACATGAAAAGAACAAAGTGTGTAAACTGGCTTTTGTACATATGAGAATCGTGCCTTTCCTACAAATAAATTGATGTTAGTATTTGAAGCCTATTGTGTATAATTAAAAATGTCTAATTCACCCAAGACAAGATTGTCTCAGTGAAAGCCTGTCACCTTCTATATGGGAAAGACATGCATTATGTATTTTTTTGCACTGACTTATCTTTGTTATACATGAGGCATTTTTTGGCAATATATATATAATTTGGAAACATGCATTCAATTTCTGTGATTTAGAGTTGCTACAATTAGCAGAAGTTAATTTTTGACAGCAATTTCCCAAAAAAGCAACAAGGAGAATTTGAGAATAAGCATCCTTGATACAACATAAACAAAGGTGTTTCTTATGCTTGTCTGTTAAAAGAAAAATCTATCACAATTCCTTGCTAAAATGTGTAGGTGAAGAATTTGCATTTTTAGAATTCAACTTTGAAGGAGCAAGTAGCTTGTTAAAAATCACAATAATTAAACATGAATTTATAAACAGCTTCTAGTTCAAAATTGGTACTGAAGGAGTTAGAAAGAGTTCATTGGATATATAAGCACTTTTATGTTATTATTCACAACAATGAATAAAATGTGAAAGGGGATCTGTATGGAAATGGATATAATGTATACATGATACAGCACTAGTCTGAGAATCTGGTTTCATGGTGCATTTTTAGCCAGCCCTTCCATTTAATGGAGCAGGCACTGATCCAGGGCAACAAGTTGCAGGTTATTATTCTAGTTAGATGGCTATGAAGGCCCAAAAGTGACATGAGATAAGATAATCAAGTCTTTTTCCTTAAGGCACATAAAGGTCACAAAATAACATTTAATTACCCACTCTTGTAACATTTATAGAGGAGCAAATCAGAATTACTCCAGAGTGAATATCTAGGAATCAACAATGAATCAAAACATAAATGGCAATTATTTTGTGTATCTGAACAAAAAACAAAATAACTTTCTGCCAGAGGAAATTAATTCCCCTTCCACATACTCCAACTGGCCTTGGTATTTTGCAAAAATACTGCTGCAACCAGATTGCTGCATTTTAACATGATTTAAAAAACACCCAAACACAAACCAACAAAACAAAAACACAGCAAACAAAAAAACAAAACCTGTCCAGTTTTCACTAACTAAGCAACTTTTCCCTACTTTTCACTGATTTTCCTGTGAGGTTTAAGTTAAATTGGGGCTGAGCATTCATTTCAATTTTATGCTTTGTGAAGTGAGAAAAAGAAGCCATGTCTGAGACTGAACCATGCCAGTGGTGTCCACTTCTCTATCTACCCCAAAAAAGCGTTCAGTAATACTATTTGAGGCAGCCTTCTATGCCAGGAATTAGTCTATATAGTTGCTGCATGCCATAAAAACCTTTTTAATTTGGGTGAGCTGAGGGACACGTCCCTGTCATCACCACTGCCATAAGTGAGGAACAAAGCAGATCCCAACATGTGACACCCTTGCCCTCCAACACCCGTGATGGGGACACGTGCCCAGACCTCAGCAGGTCACAGGTCACCCATCAGGACTCTCCTGGTGTTCTAAGGGAGATTGAGCTGTGTCACCTCATCACTAATGCTAATAAAGATGTCACAGCCTCAACTCCACCTCTAGCTATATATCCTGAGATCCATAAGAAACTCTTATGACTACTTAGCTATTTTTCAGTCTTTTAGAACTTCTCTTCCTTCAACCTCCACCTGCAAGTTCCTGAGTCCTCTGTGTCCTTGTGGACTCTCCATATGAATAATCCTAAAAGACATGAGTAACATTTGGTACCAGTGTGCTTCATTTCCAACCACAAAATGCTTCAGAGGCTTGCCAAGAGATACAAAGTCCAACAATTTAGAGCCAATAGCTACTCACAGTGGTTTGCAGTTCTACTGCTAGAAGAAATACTAAGAATTGAGAAGGTATCTGCAATGTGAGCATCAGGCAGAAGGAAATGGCTGAGATGAGACACAGTTTGAAGTGAGGCTACCAGTTCTTGTACAGCTGACATCAAACCATAGAGATTACCCAAAAGAAAACTGAACCAAAAAGCCTTATCTGATTCCAGAAAGCTGTATGTTGGCAGTCACTACCTTCATTTTCTTAAATTATCACAGAACCTTATATGTTTATTTAGTGGTGAGCATTTAAAACAACAGACACTAGAAATGTCAGTTCCCCACATTACATAAGTATCTTAGAAAGCATCTGAGGAAGAAGGGACTTATTGAATCAGTATAGCCAAAGCAATAAAGCATTTGGGAAAAATATCAACATGGGAGATTCTTTTGGAATAGCGAGAGAGTTTTGTAATTCTCTGTTCTCAAACCATCTCCCTGTTGCCATTTCCCTACTAATTCTGATCACAATTTCTAACACACAGCCCTCATCAAAATGAAGAGCTGAGAATTCTTATCTACAGGCAGACCAGACTGTCTGGAAAATAGCCATAAGACAGGAGTGATCACAGAGTGATGACAGCTTAATTCACAGTTAAGGTGCTATTAAAACAGCTTCCAGTGTTTCCAAAGATGTTCCAAAAATCAACTGTCATAACCCCCACCATGATACCTGGTCATGACAGTAAGAAAATGACCACATAATCCCTGTACTCTTCCTTTAAACACAGAGGATTAGCAGATCATGTATTTCTGTAAATCTTCATTGTACCAGGCAGTTAGAAGTCATGATAAGAAAGAACCATACTCATAGACATGACTAATAAAGCAGAGCTTGTCATTTCTTTTGGGGTCACCAGAGCTGGATTAAGCCTACCTAGCTTCCTTTACAAAAATATGTAGGATAGATTTTAAAATGTAAATGACCACTTCAGATTGTGTAAAATTAACTGAAGAGGTACCAAAAATGCATTTATTACCACAATAATACTGCTATTCAAGTGTTGCTGCAATTGAAGCAAGATCTACGTCTTATAACAACACAGGCAGAAGCCTGAATTACAGGACCAAGCAGTAAAAACAGCTGACTAAATGGACTATACAACCTCCTGAGATAAAATACACTTGGCTTTTGCATAATTTCTTGTTTCATCATATGGCTTTGCCTGATGTGTATAAAGTTCAACCACAGAAGAATAAAACAGAAATCTCTAAGCTCATGTCTGGACATCCCTGATGTCCAGAACAATGAGCATCTCTGTCTGTAAAAGTTCTGGGGTACCAAGCCAAAGTGCACCTGTGGGCAGAGCTTGAGTCTACAGGCTCCTCCAAGTGCTTTGAGAACACCTATAAGCTACACCAAGGGAACTTCTACCCATAAACCAGGAGCATTTTCTATGAATTGAGAAAATATATTCAGATGTCACTACAAGCCTCTGGAAGACAGAACCCCAAGCAAAGGAATCCCAGCTCCCCAGGGACTTGTGTTGATTCTTGGCAAGGCTGGGTCAAACAGAGACCACGTCCTCAGAAACATCTGTACAAGCCCCAGGGAGTGGCATCAGCTGCTGAAAGCTGGGAGTGCTCAGAGCAGCGCTGTGACTTTCCTCCTCCCTTGCCATGCAAGCCCAGCCAAGGCAAGGATTGCTCCTCAGACCCGTGGGTTAAACTGAGGAACTCTCCTCAGAACTGTTTAATGAGGAGCTGAACACCACAGCTAGCCCCCTGCAGCACCAAGAGCTGTGGTTTAATCTTCTAACGTGCTCCGGGCAAGGTCATTTTTTAATCCTGAGAACAAGACATCACACAACTGATTGGAAAAACCTTTCTAGAGCTGCATCAATTCAAAAAGAATTTTTCAACACTTAGCCATAGTTAAAAGAATAGTAGCTATAACTGATTTGGAGAGATTAAAAGGATAAATCACCGAGGATGCTGGGGAAGATAAAGCCAGTAAAGTGAATAAATGTTCTGGGTGTGGAAGGAGACAGTTGGTTTTATCAGCCAACAGCATGGAGTCTCAGACCTAAGGCTATTATGATTAACGTTGCTCTGTCCTTTAAGAACCCTCTAATGTATTCAGTGAAATGAAAGAGGAAGAATGTGCCTGAAGTGAGGGAATGTCATGACAGCCCTGGTCTGAGAGCCCTGGAAATGTTGGAACCAAACCTTTCAATTTGGCAGCATGACAGTCAGGAGGAGAGTGACTGTAAATGGTCTGGAGAAACACTCTTGACGCTGTCCTGTTTCTTAAAATTACTCTAGTCTGAGTAGTTGGTTGTTCAGGTACAGAATTATTAATTTTTGTCTCCAGAGATTAGTTTTGCCATTACCACCAAAATCAGCAGAAAATTTTGTAGACAGGGTTGTTGAAAGAGCTACATAAGAGAATGTAGTTGTCTGAATGTTTTTTTAAATTATTATTTCTTTTGGGAGGTGAAAGTATAAAAACTATATAATATTAACACTCCAAATTTGTGTTATGTTTCAATTCTATTGACAAAAGGAAATAATTTGCTTTCTGTCTTTAATACTGGGCAAAAATTCCAGCACATGACCTTTTTTGAAAAATAGCTACATTTGTAGGAGATGGAAAGCCAAGACTGGCCTTTCCCTTCGGTCCTGGGAAAAATATCCTTTAAAATATGATCATTTTGAGCTTCCACATATCTGGAAATTCAATAATCACTTCTATGTGCAAGT
The DNA here is from genome assembly GCA_013399835.1 of Leptocoma aspasia. Classification (NCBI taxonomy): domain Eukaryota; kingdom Metazoa; phylum Chordata; class Aves; order Passeriformes; family Nectariniidae; genus Leptocoma; species Leptocoma aspasia. The sequence continues at coordinate 203,058 of VXAX01003413.1, forward strand.
AGCTCAGCATGAAAAAAATACTATTACTCCCTTCTATGGCTTTAGCAAGACAGGTATCAGCATGGCATATTCATATATCCCTCTGTGATTTATATGTAAATATGCAAACATCTTCTTGAAGGTCTCTTATTTTCGAAAGAATCCTTTTGGCAATTTGCTATTAAAGCTGCATCCGTACATATAATATCAGGCTGCCCCTTGGTCTTCACAGAAAAAAGAGGCTGTCATAAAGCTATCTTCCTTTTTCCAGAGGCTTACACAAAGCAGCAACGCTTCCAGGGGTAACAATATTCCTTTTAAAGCGACTTCTACAGATAGTAGCTACTTTTTTCACAAGTAGCTTATACAGTGCTTAAAATGGGCTCTTTATGAAGAAAGATGGAGTGTAATAAAAATACCATTCCTAATCTGAAAATCTAAGAGACACTGGATGAGCCAGTTACATGTTTTGGGGTTTTGCTGCCAGGAAAAAGCACTCCCTCTCATCTCCTAGACCACTTAGGATGATTTGGAAGACTAGTCATTATTTCCTTTTGGTTTTTTCTCCTATTAGATCTAGTGCAGCTCCATCTTGGCATGTACAATTCCCCCCGGGTAAGCAGAGAAAGAAGCAATTAAGTACAAAATGCTAACAAGATGTCTGAGTGAGTCAACTGTGTTTCTAAAGTATCTGTGGGTTTTTGTACACCTAAAAATCATTTCTAGGTCAGAGAAAAATAAAAGTTAGGGTAAACCTAGAAAAAAGTGTCATATTAGGATATTTATATAAACTGTCATTCTTGTGTTTTCCCCAAACCTCATGTGCTCTAAGCTATCAATCAACAGCCTCCACAATCAGACTTTGAGTCCTGATGGAGTAGGAAGATGTCATCCAGGGAGGAAAACATGTGGAAAATCTGTTAGCCATGTGTGTCATTACTGATGTCAACATTTAAGTAAATATGCAAGAACTACCTAAGGTTCCTACAGACCTACTGCAACAGAAATAACTGAGAGAGCTCTGCCAGATTAAATGGTGCCATGTTTATCTCAATCTTTTCTGCAGTTGCTGGGTTTTACATGTCTGTAGCACAGGTGTGCTTTCTAGGAGCAATTTGAAAACTGCTGTGGCAAAGAATTCCAGAGCAATTAGTTAAATTAATGGAAGTTTTCAGCTTTAATTACTCCCAAAAAGACCTGAAAATAAACAAGTATTCTACGTATTTTCTGAATGTGAGCCATCATATAATTAATTTCAAGTGGCAAAAACAGCATCCAGAGTCTTGAGATTCCCAATGCAGTTTCAGAAAATGAGAGTTACAAAATGTAGATGATGTCAGCAGTGATGTGGTATTCAGACCACGGGGAGATTACAGCAATTTTACAAGGACGAAGAGGGACCAGCCACTTTTCAGCAAAATATTACGCAAGTACTGATTAAGGCATATTCTAGTAAGAATTAGGATTAAACTTTCAAAGACTCCACTCATTCATAGCCACGTACAAGACAGCAATGGATGCTGTGGGATACACCTTGAAAATGAGAGATTAGAAACGCAGAAAATTTGGATTAAACAGGAACGATGTCCAAAGCTCGGAAGCAAGGCGCCCCACACAAAAGCTTATTGCAGGCTGCATACATCTCTGTTATGGTGAAACCTAAATGCACTGTCACTAAGTTTTTAAAAATCAAACACAGAGTCCTGAGCAACCTCAAATTTTAAGCCACTAAATCTCAGTAATAGTTTTTAAGGAGAGTTCAAAAGCAAAACAGAGAAGTCAAAGTCCAAAGGTATCACAATGGCAGATCAAAGTGTGAAAAGGGATTAATGGCATCTTCAGCAAATGAAGTTTAAAATTCTAGTGTATTAGGGAAGGTCTTTTTTGAAATGGTAATAGGCTATACCTGAGCTGAAAAGACAATTAAGATAGTGTTAATTTTTTTTATGGTATCTGGCAGTAATATTTTTATCCTGTTAATTATACAGGAGACAGCAAATGTACATAATATGATAGCTCCATGCTGAGATGACATGCCTGCTGCCTAGTTAAGTGGCTACATTTATCCTATAATTAGCTTGCAGGAATGTGATTTGCATTGCATGCCTAAGAGTATATATAATGTCAACTATGCCACAAAAGCCTAAAATGGAAACTGACACTCTCTTAGCTTTGACCTCTGGATAAAACAAGGTGATGCCTCTCATGACCTCCTGATCTTTGTATTCAACCACACACAAGAAATGCATTGAAGTAATGCTAAATGTATGACAAATTCAAAATGTACAGGAAATTCAAAGTCAGGGCAGAAAATCAGTGCCAATGCTTCAGCCTGAATTCATCCCTTTCCAGAGAATGAGGATAATGATGGTTAAAAGGCAGCATCTGTGGTTTATTGGTGTTAACTCTGAGAATTTTTTCTCCTGCAGGTAGAATTACAGGAGCATTTCCTGGATATATATGTAACTGGCATAGGAAGTACATAGCTTTTCTAGGCAACTACATACGTAAAAACTTGTTATTAAAACTATGTAAGTGCCTTCTGTATTTTCTGTATGGGGTTAGGGTGAACAGGACTCCAAAATTCTGTATGGGGTTAGGGTGAACAGGACTCCACTGCTACAAATACTGCACATCTGGGTGAGCAAACACCTGGAATGAAATCTTAAGTGTGTGGTTGAAGATACTGCTGTCAGCATTTGGATTTCTGCTGTCATTTAGGGACAGACTCCAATATTCTCACTGCAAGCAAGCCATCAAACCACCCTGAGTTATTCCACTGATTTCAAGCTGTTTGTCCTTTTGTCACAACTCTTTGCTTCTGATCTCAGAACATGCAGCACCACATTGTTCTCAGAAGAAAAGGGAAACCAAGCAGCCACAAACAACTCTGAAGCTTCACGGGTGGCACCAAGTCTTATCCAGACTGGGTGCACCGTGAATTCTAGGTTGCTTTGTAGTCCTGCTGTATCACTAGAGGCTTCAGGCTCTTGGGAGCCTATTCCTTATCCCTGTCCTTATCCCTTCCCACTGCTGGGAGAGGATGGGGAAGCAATAACACAGGCTGGTAGCCTCACCAGCCAGACTCCAGCCTCACACTAGCCGTGGAGAGAGAGAACCTGGGGAATCCTGCCCTCGAAACATGGCCAGGAAAAGTCACCAAATCAGAAACAGCAAAGCCAGGTGACAGACACCATCTCAGAGGAGCACACAGAGGAAGGAGGGAGGGACACAGGGCAGGCTCAGGGATTGTGGGACTGGCCTAGGAAGAGCTCTGGATGGAAACAAAAAGCCAGGGAGGGTGAGAAACACAGCGACAAACAAAATGCAGAAGGGACCTGAGAGAGCTCCTACCCAACCACTCTTCAGACAGAATCCTTTCTGTGCAGTGCCACAAACTCCTCCCACTTGGGACCCCAGGCCTCGGAAACAATGCTGGAAGGGCTGCTACTGATAACAATGACTATGTAAAATTAACACATGCAAGGAGATATTTACTTGTATTTATTTACTTGATGTTTATCTGTACAAATAGTTGTGATTCCAGCAAATCCTTTCCTTGAATTTTTCTTTAGTTCTCTACCAAAACAGTGGTAGCCCCTACATCTTAACACAAGGACTTGGGTGCTTTTTAATTTTTTTTTGCCTTCTTATTTGACTGAAACTAAGTCAGTTATGATCTGTCACACCAAGACTTCAGCCTTTGCAGCAGTTCCAAGCTGTGCTCACTACATTTCAACCAGGTTGCCTCACAGGCTTTGATGCCGTATAAAAATTTACAAAGCACTCTCTATTACATATCTCATTTTTCATTAACGTTTGCATTCATGCTTGCACAAATAATCCAGCACTATGTGCCTTTAACAGTTTGGCAGCTTCTAAAAATCTTCTGTTTAACTGCATCTTGTGACTCTTTGTTTTACGAAACTGCTTAGCTTGGTGCAGTAGGTCTTCAGCCAAGTGTAATGTAGCTCCCAGGACTTGGTCTGATACAAAATTCAGGGAAGTTCTTGCTCTCCTTCTTAAAGTTTTGCCTTTTGAAATAAACCTATTATTCTCTTTCTTTTTGTCCATGATGAAATGATACTCTAAACTTCTCTGATTAAAGTACATGGCATACTCTCAAATATGCTTTACTACATCTGTTTGCCTTATTGAACAGCTGAAAAGCATTCAAACTATTATTCACTTTTTTATTAGCATTCAGTACATTTCTGTGTATGTTCTGGCCAATATTTTTTTTAATAATAATGTTGATTGCTACAACACCAATTGGTGTTGCTGGCATCTGTGTTCTTAGGACAAATCTGGAGATAGCTGGGGTTTAATTTAAAAGCCCAGTTCCTGGAAGCATGTGATTAGATAAGAATTTTTTGTTTTGGTTTGTTTTTGAGAGGGTGGGAGGTGTTTGTTTGTTTGTTTAAAAAAAAAAAATGGCTAATCTTCTGAGGAAAACCTAAATGTGATCACAGTGTACCCCCAAAGGATCAGAAACAAGAGACCTCAGTCTTTTCCTATTTTTCATTTCAGACTTGACTATTTCAGCACATCCTTAGACATGGAACATATCCACAAAACGCACGTACATGCTTAGACATGCAGACACACAGACTTCACACACATCTTGATGGGGTATAGAAACAGTAATTTAGTAATTGTCATCAAAAGAATGTTTACAATATAAATCTTCCTAGCACCTCTATCCATACAGCAGCTCCTTTGAACCAGAAGTGTTTTCTAAGAATAAAGAAAAAAACAAGATGCTTTGGTGAACATTTGTGCTGACTCTTCACCAACTTCAGCAACTGATCCAGGACTATGTGTGGAACCATTGCCTACATGTAATCTGCTTGCTGACAGGCAACTGCATAAGAAGTAACACCCTTGAAGAGTGCCTCAAGATCAGAAGAAATCAATGATGTACACAATGCTACAATTCCCCCAATGTACCTGACAGGACGAGGCACTGAACTGGAGCCTCAGTTCAGCATGAGGCATGAAACAGGCAGCAAAGTTTTCAAGTGGCCTCTTTACATTCAATGCAAATCACATACAGAAGAATTGGTGACTTTCCATATACTCTTAGGACTTGGTTGTACTAAAACACAACTTTCTTTTCCCACATCTATAGCAATTTAAGATTCTAATTTTCTCCTTTAAACTACACTCTCCTGTTGTAATGTGTGGTTAACGTGATAGGCAAAGGCTTTTATAAAATCCCACAACATTGTTATCTAAGAATCAAACAGCAGGATGCTGGAGGAGTTGTTTAAACAATGGCTATTTCCAGCCTTGATGGATCACCTTGTTTTACAATATGTTGAAACACAAGCATCTTGATTAATCTTTAGTGGGCATCAAAAATACAGTCCAGAATTTAGTTTTCAGGATGCTGAAGTCAGTCTATCAGGCAAAAGCAAAACCAGAAAGCCAAATCACCACTTTTATCCCACATACCCGGAACTAGGCATGTCCATCCAAATACACAAGCCTTGTTTCTGTCTTGTACTCAATGTTGTGTGTCCTCACACCTATAGGCAGCTCCTAGGTGCACAGCCCCTTCTCCTCAGTGAGCTTCTGTTGGCAACATTGGGACCTTCAAGCAACAACAGCCCCCAAGTTTCATGAGTTTCTCAGTTATTCACCAACCAGCTATCAGCCCCACTCCTGTCCTAGGGAAGAGACAATCTTTCCATGGAATATTTCTGCTTGGCTTTACTTGACAAGCTTCTCAGTCCTCTGCTGTCCTTCAAAGTCACCATTTTGCCATTAAAATATTTCATAAAGGCCAACTTTTTCTCAAAGCCAGTCCTGATATGTATAAAGAATCTCACAACTTGGTGCCAAGGTGAGGTACCTACAAATACAGTTCAAAGAGGGATGTCATGGATAAACATCACCAAAAAGAAACTTTCCTAGTCTGATGCGACTTGCTTGCTGTTTTCACAAGGGTCACCTTCTATTCAACAACAGGGAGAACACAATGTACAAAATTCAGTAAAATATGTACAAAGTGCCATTCTGAGCTCCTGGTTTACACTGATATCAGTATTTAACTGGAAATTAACCTCACTTGGTGGTGAGTGAAATATACTTGTACACTAGGATACTGCCCCCAGGAAGTGTGAGAAATAAATGCCATGTACTAATGGTGTTTTGGACACAATGTGAGCACACCCTGTGGGTTAAGAGTGAGGAAGGGGCTGCAGCAAGCTAATCAGAGTTTGTAGAGCACCTGAAAAAATGTTGGTTTTTGAGGATAACCCCAAGGGGAAAACTTGTGGGAAATCTCCTAAATGGTGTGAAAGAAGCACAGCTTTAAGATCTGCCAGTTTAAACAAACATTTTTGTTTTGTCTTTAACTGGAGCTAATGAAGTGCCCCACTTATTCTGAATTGCTAACGGGTTAGAACAACTAATACCAACATAGCCTTAGGTAAAGAATCTTGAGCTCAGGCACCACCTTTTAGTATTCAAGAGCTGCTGCTAAACAAGCACTGAAATCAATTGAAGCTGAAGAAATAGATCCACCTTCAGTTCCACTTTGAATTTGGCCCTATTTACTGAAGGAACAGGAGAGAGTGGAAGGTGTGAATTATCCAGTCATTTAAGCAAGTGGTGCTGAGATATGTAAACAGTGCTTAAGATTCTAAATATGTGAGTGTACCTATGCATATACATGATACATTTAATATATATATAGTACCAGTATTAAGGAGTGTAACAATTTTCTAAATAACTGAACTTTTTCCATTAGATGACCCGGATATTACCCTGAAGAGGCAAAACAAGTAAGCAGACACCTACAGAAGAAAACTCTGACTACAAAAATCACGTGCAGCTCACATTTTCCAGATGTTAGTATGTTATTACAATATGAAGTTGAACACTGAATAGCACTGAACTTGCTTTTGCATTAAAAGTCAGAAGTAGTCTGCCTTCCTTATACAAGAAATATCATGAAGAAAGAACAGATCTGTTTCTTTCTCCCAGAGAAAGTTTCTAGCAGTCATCTTCAGCTGATGAAAGATAGATACTGCAGGACCAGCTTTGGTTTTTTGTTACCCAGCATGAGGGGGCCCCCACCACAGAAGATATTAACATACTATTAGGTATCCACTTAACATTTTTCACACATATACACATTCATATCAAAGCCTGATATAAAAAGCTGCTTTTAAAGCTTTCTGTGTAGGAAATAATGTGTGATCACTTGTTTAATCTGAAGGTATGGAGTAAGCAGGGATGCTAAGGCAGTGTTCCTACTGATCCCTACACAAGCTGCACATTGTTTGTTAGCAGAGTTAATGTTACCAGAACAATCCCAGCAAGTTGGTTGGAGGTTTCCTCAACCCTCCAGTGTTGTGAAATGTTCTTCCTCATTGCATTTTGTAATTTGGAGCAAGAGGTGAGGACAACTAGGCTTTGCTCAGAATTGATTTAACCACTCTTTAACAAACACCATTTCACTAGCTCAACCAAAAAAAAAAAAAGGTTCTTTTTGCTCTGCAAAGCCATACCATCACCTCAAGGAAACAAAACAGACAGGACAGCTCATTTCTAACATCAGGGCTGTAAAAGTCAATGTAACACCAGGAGAACTGCAATGTGGTGGTGGAAAACTAGCAAACTGACCATGTGCTCTTCCCCAGATGGGTACAACAAGCATGTGTAGCTGAGAAAGCTTCATGTGCATTGGTGGCTGCTGCAAATAACATCCAAGCACATACTTCTCTGTTATGGAAGAGGAGCATTCCCCTTCATCCAGCTACCTGTATGAATACAACCACATCCTCCAGAAATTCCTGCTGCCTCCTGAGCATGCTGGCCATAATCCCGCAGCAAAAGCAGACGGCTAATTTTTTTTTGTTGTTTGCTTTTCAAAATTAGTCTCAAAACTATCAGTCTATTCTAGATCTTTTCCACATAAGTAAAAGAATGACAGTATGAATACTCATGCTCAGCAAAAGTTCAGGAGAACCCCCTGCACCAAGCAGGGTGAGGGCACCTGGGGCACGTGTTCCTCCTGTTCCTCCTGCAGAGAGCACTGCCAGGGGAGAAGGCACTGCCAGAACCAAGCACTAATTCTGTGTTTGTGTCTGGGAAGTGGAGACATGCCTAAACACTGTGTTTTTTTAGACTTCACCAATAGGCAGCACATAAAACGCTAGAAATGCCTTTGATCTTGGCAAAATTAGGAGATAGGACTGTATTTGGGTCAACCACCCCTTCCTTTTGCACCCTTGTAGAAGAAAAAAATGCTGAAGGAAGAGCAGCACAACAAAGACAGAATTGCTCCTTTGAATAGAAACAATAGAGGCAAGCATCTCTAAAATAAAGATATTCTGATTAGGTTATACACTCCTTTTTTTTTTTAAACCTGCATTAATTTTGATTTATATTTAAATAAAAATGATTAAATTTTATCTTCTAAGATGGAAATGTTGTGATAAATACTGGCCCATGGCCAAACTAATCTCTAAAGCCTACAGCTTACAGCCCCTGTTGTCTTGTATGGATATTTGAATGGCAATGGGTTTTATCAGTATTTCTAAAGGCACTCATTTAATTATGTGGTTGTAAGAATTTTCAAAACCCCAAAGAATTAACACTACCAATACATATTCATATTTCTCAAATTAATTCAACCTGAACATTTGAAAATATTAATTCAAAAAACACACTCATTTATTTTTATTTCTGTAAACACTTAGAGCTCTTTTCTGGTCTTGTTTATGCACTCATTTTATTTTTGTATAATTATGAAAAAAATGATGTAGTGAGCTCTCTTTCTTTATGTTACATAATGCTGGCAATTGATCTATTTACAATGGGGTGCATTACCCAGAAAAAATGAACCTGAGACAGAAGGAAGCTGGTAGCCCACAACAAAGGGCAGGAACCCACGTGCTGAACCCACGTGCCTGTGCATGGGGACCCCCACTCTGGTGTCACTGGGGTGCTCCCACTGCCTTCCATGCTGCAGTGATTTGAAAAGCTGAGCATTGTGAAAGGCCTGGAGCTTTATACATAAATGAAACAGCTTTGTAAATGAGAAATATTCTCACCAAACAAAAAAGTTCAAGTGTTTTACTTTAAAAAAACCGTTAAAATGAATCACATCTAACTGAAAACAGGGGGTGTAACTTTTGCCAGACTGTTTACTCTTTATAATTAATTTTGATTTCCCATGTTCTACACACAGCCCATAGCAATATGCTTGCCTAGCAGGAGCCACAGCAGCATTCTTCACAGGCCCCTCTACAACAGCACACTTTGAGAAAGCTGGTATTTTAGAAAAAACAAACTTTTCTGCTTGAGCAATTATCAGTCTGGCATCACATTCCAGGTATGCAATGTTGTGTCATTTGACAACTGTTTGCCCACTTTGACAGGGAAAATTAGGACTCTTTCTTCTCTACAAGCTCATGAACAATTATTATGGCATCATTCTAACATATTTACTACACACAGGAGAGGAAATGACATTATTGCTTTTTAGCTGTCACTTAAACTGAACAATTCACAGGTATATATGGTTATTGCTGGAAAAAGGATTACCATTTCTATTAGCAAGCAGAAAAACAGCAAGAATATTGAACATTTTGAGAAGCACAAAATCTGCCCTATTCCTTAGGCATCTACCCTACTTCAAGTTCAAGAGTGTGTCAGATAACTGAATTTTTTTTTGGCTTCTTATAGCCCCCATGCTTATATCAGTTTAACATAAGTAATAACAAAACTAAATTCCCTCTACTACCACTAAGGCTGCTTAAAGGACTTGCTTTGCTGCAGAAGCCATGACATAGGGGACTGAAATCTCTAATGAAATGCCGCGTGTGTTGATTTATGCAGCTTTAGTGGTACCATTAACTGAAAATTGTTCTTTTCATAGGCTTATAGAGAATCTGGTGGCTGTCATTGTTCATGATTCAGTGAGAATACTGGGTCTAAAATTACTGCTGCATTTGGGTGGATATGTGAAGGATGGAAGTCTGCCCTCATTTTGTGTTAATATTTCATACAACAACAAATATAAACCTCCTATATATAATAACATATTAGATTCCATCACTTGCACAGCTGTCATTAAGTAATCTCTTTAAAAGTCTTCCTGTTTAGAAGAAAAAAACAATTTTTTTCAAATAATAGTAAAGTAATAGTAAAATATGTTTCTGGGTAAAAAATACATACACACACATATATACAGACACGTATAAAAAAAAAATATATATATGTAAGAATAGCCAGGCAGTAAGCATTTAAAATTGTATTTCAGACACTAATGCAAGCAGCTAATCCTATTTACATTCATATTAGCCCTGGGTATCTTTTTCCCTAAGATTTACACATTTGTATGCTTGCATGAGTTGAAGTGCTTTTTGCATGATATCAGTACTTTTGTAATTTAAATCTATAAAAGGCAATTTCTTTTAAATATACTTCCTAACAGTGAGTGAAAGAAGCACTAAACTTATTTGAGAGCTGTACACATCAGTAAACATGTGCACTGAACTCCAGGCAATGTGCTGTGAGAGAATTAATCTTATACTGTATTAGCTAAACAGAAAGATTCTGGGACTCCAAGTAACAAGCATGGAAAATGTCCAAACGTTTTCCTCCTACTACCTAGAAAATGTGTATTTTTTAGGATTATGATTTTAAAAATCCAAGCCTTTTTTCAGTGAGTGGTTAATTTGACATTTCCTTACCTTACTCATTTCAAAATTTGCAACAAGGCACTCCATAAATAGCCCTAATGAATTTTACAGATCTCTAATTTTGACTGCCTTCCTCTCATCTATCACCTTAATTCTGAACAACAGCACAGGACTACCATTTTATTTAAAAGTCTATAATCTTCTTGCACTTCCTACAACTATTAAATGCCAGAGCCAGGAATATTCTTCTCAGTGAAATTATCAGGAATTAGAGGGAATTTTTTGGTAAGAGAGATGAAAATCAAGCTATTTGTATGAAAAAGTCTTCAGATACACTTGGGTAGGACACTATTGGAGTAGCAGGACTTGAAAGGGATTGTGTGCAGTAACTGTTAATTCCTTTTTGACTATTTCTTTCATTTTATAATTTAATACAAAACAACAAAATTCAAGCATGGAGGAGGAGATCAATTTTAAAAACCCTTTCTAAAATGGTCAGTAAAATGAATTTTCAGCCCTTGTTGACATGTTCCCAGAGGCTGATGAATAATACATTTCTGCCTTTTTTTCTCTAGGTTAAGTCCATTTACTGCCACAGTCTCCTTTTTGACTCTTAGCTCCTTCCTTTCTTCTTCCCAGCTCTTCTGCCCAAGCACCCCTGTACTCTACCCACTCTCCTGTATTTACATGGACTTTCTGGCATGCCCTCTCTTTCCTCTGACTCTTGGAGCCTCTCTTACATGCCTCTTTCTGCCTTGCCCGTCTTGCTTGTCAATGCCATTTGGTAACAATGCCTTTAGAAGGGTTACTGTGATTATTCATGCATAAAAAGATGTCGGGAACATGTTGAAGACAAGTATTCTCAGATTCCATATGCCCTTTCTAAAATAAACAGCCATTTGCAAAAGAAAAGAGGATGTGTGTGTTGTGAAGATTTATTGCTCCTCTAGCTCTAAATTTTGCCAGCACAACCAGTGCTCAAGACAAGCCAGTGTGTATTTCTCTGACATAATCTGTTGCCACTCATAGATGTGTGTGTGCTTCTATTTCTGTACACTTTAAAAAAAGATCATGCTGCCTAGAAGAGTACAGTTGATAAAATTTTAATAAATGAGTGAATAGTCTAAAAGTAGATGTGAATTTGACATGATATCTCATTATCTTCAAAAGAAAGGACACACAAACCATCAGTAGTGGCAAGGACATGGCAAGCAGCTGCAAGTCTCAAAAGCTGCATTTAATGCCAGCAGCACTACATGTCCTTTTTTTTCCATGTCCTTTTTTGCTCCACCCCTAAAGGAGTCAAGAACATGATTTTCAAAAGCAAATCATACATTAAGGAGGGCTCTTGCAGGTGGAATGGTCTCTCCCATATGACACATCCAGAGCTGGTTTAATGTGACTTCCCTTCTACCCTCCCTTCAGGAAAGAGCTCTGCAGAGCAATTCTTTCATTTCAGCCCTGGCATTTCAGACTTGAAAACTGGATGCAAATACTGTTTTAGTGATTCCCCAATCACCCAACGGGATCAACCAGAATTGATCTCTGCTCTTTGAAATTAGCAGGTCTTACACAATCTTCCGTGTCAGACCTTTTTTTTTGTTCTTCCTTTTTTTGAGTTGGAGGGGAGGTGAAGAGGAGGAGTGATGAAGGGCAAACTGACAAACAATGGGCAGCAATGGAAAGGGCCTGTATTGCTAGTTTTAAGCATCTGGGTTTGCTCTAGACTGTTTCAAATACTGATATGGATATGGAGCCACTGGCAAACTAACATCCTCAACTTTAGTTAAAAGAACTATAAATCTGAAATGAATGTATAAATAATATGCAACTGTCTAGACAGTATAGGTCACTTGCAAAGAGACTGGGTCAGGAAAAGATTGTCCATCAGTCAGACAACCATAACTGATTCTGATGCTAAATAACGGTTTAGATATTCAGTATTCTATATATGCGAAAGGCTTCACTGAGCATTGGATCTTCCCAACTAAAGTAGCCTTCTACTTATACATATCTTTATGCAGCCATAAGAAAATGCACTTGCTATTTAAACATTAAAATTAATGCCCAAAGAAAAAGCTATTTAGCAAGGGACTGGAACCAGCCTATGTAATTGTCTTTTGGTAAAGCAAAAATAACCATCATACCCTACCCATGGTAAACAACCTAATCTAATCGTAGATGGAATCTTAAAAAGGGAAACAATTAAAACTTCAAGCTGGCAAAGAAACTTGTTTCCACTTACAGAGTCAGTTCACAGATACATTCAGGGAATTGTGTGTTGTATAGCCCTACCTTGCTCTCTGCATTTCAGAGCACTGTAACTTTCAGGTATCACGAATACAACCATGTTGACTACATGTGCTTTTGAAATTATTCTGTCCATTGTAGTGCATTTTTTCCCACTATTTTAGCAAAATAAGTAGGTGGTTTTCAAGGTAACAATGCTGCAATCCTAATGTTTTTCAGTATATGCAAGCAAGTTTTGCAGGATTGGAGATAATAGCAGAGACCTATGCAAAATATTTCTTTTATTGGCAATTTACAAAGCACATTTATATATATTTGCTAAAAAAGGAGAAAGAAAATACATGGGTAATAAATCTGGCACATGCAGCAGCTGGCACAGCTGAAAAGCAGGTCTTATAGCTGCAAGACACAACCAAGGGCTGGGTGTGATTCCCAATCCCAACCCAAACACATTCCAGAATCAGACACTGTGAGGCAGAGGATGCAGCAGGCCACTAACTCCTTCCAGAGGTGGTGTGATCTCAGTAGGCTCCACATGGTTGCATCACTGAATGCCTGTGCAACACATGGCCAAGCACATTTCAGAGCATATTTGGGAGCTCAGGAGCAGACTTCCATCACACCAAACTGCACCATGGTAGTGTAACAGCTCATTACACCAGCAGTATCACAGCATGCCTTCTAAATCCTGCTGCTGTTCATTCTGAGTGGAAATACACAGGTTATCCTGATAATTCTGAAACCTACTAGTGTGTGGTGACTATATTTTTAAATGGATGTGGCTTGATTTCTGTGAAAAACAAACAAACAAACAAAAAAACCAAACAACAAATATCTTGCTACTTCTCTATCTAAAAATGCTATCAAATATTTCTGCACAGATGCTGCAAATTTGGAGGTTGATCTTTTGTTATGCTGGCCTACCTTAGTTCAGCTTGACTACATCAGCCCAATTACAAATTTTAAGTGCTGCATGCAAAGAGAAAGAACAGAAATCGTGAAAATTAAAGACTGAGTTCCATCCTGCCAGTGCTGTGGCAGTGAGCACTGCCCTGCAGAGGCATTAAATCCAGCAGTGATGACAACAACCAGCCTCACACAGCAGTCTCTTAAAACATACCAGGAGGAAGCAACTCAGCATTTCCAAAAATCCCACCCCCAGGGGCAGGTGAGAAAGCCCCTCACACACACATTACACTCTGACACTTTGCAGAGAGTGCTGAAACCCAGCCTGCAAATCCAAAGCAAATTCCCTGTGTCTGAGGATTCATATGCTGGCAGAAAATACAAAGGCAAGGAGATGGCCAAGCTTCCTCCAGGGCTTCACTGCAAAATCTTTGCCCAGTTCTACCAGCAGAACACCATTAGCCTTTTCTCTATCTTAACTAGACTCCCATACTTTTTTTTACTCTAAATCCAAAGATGCTCAGAAGTCAATATTGCATACAAGCCTCGAAAATGAAAGACTTGTTTTTAATCAAGGCTGACAAAATGATGAGCACATTGAAGTTATCATTTAAGCCGTCTGGGCTAATCCTGTTCTTAATTAAAAAGACTTTCCATTTGAGGAAAAAAAATAAAATCAAGATATACACAGTTAAATTAAAGTGTTACATTTTGGGAAGTTTTTTTCAGGTTTTGGAAGGAAGAGATTTTGTGAGAGATCCTATTAGCTGATACTATTCTTTGTTTCTCCATTAGCAGCCTACAGGCAGAGATTTCAGGCTCGGATACAAACAGATTATGCCAAAATAGCTGTTTCTGAATAACTTCACGTATGGACACTTTTATTCTGGAATAAGAATACAGTTATTCAGAAATACCTAGTCCTACTTTAAATTCAGACCCTGCATTAATCCAAATTAGCTTTCAAACACAGCCATCCCTTAGGCTATTAGAAGCTTGATTGTGCCTGGTATTACAAACTTGTGTAAGAGCCCTCTCCAGCCATTCCGCCTGTAATCAAATTTATTCTGAGTTGCACTGTGGGGAAAGCAAACTGAGGCTTACATTATAAATGATTTTGAGGCTTTGAATCCATGTTTTTCTTGTAGCTTTTTTATAATGATCTCTGTCAGCTGTTCAAAGTGCCTCTGTCACTTCCATCAGGTATCGCTACTTTGTCTGATTGATTTCATAAAGCAGGGTTCAAACATGCACTGCTGGATCAGAATTAAATGTATTTATTTTGAGTCTGTAAGGCTCTATAAACTCAGAGAATATTTGGGGGGCAGTAGAGAGTCTTCAGTGTTGCAGTACTAATGGAAAGGCTTTCCATTTTGGATGTGTCACTATCATTTCACTGTTTTTAAAGTATTGTCCAGCCAGGCACAAAGACGGGAGAATTTTTTTTGTAAAAGCCAAAGTAGAAAACATATGTAGTTAGGCTGCTTTGGAAAACATTGCCTGTCTCCAAGTCTGTTATTTTCTTCCAGATGCCATAGACACTTTATAAACAGAGTTTAGCAAGCAGCTCCAAGGGCTTGTCTACACTTGAAAATTAATTTGGATCAAGACAGAAATGAGAATTTATAGTACAATATGTCTTTATAAAGCTGTTCTCTTCACATTAAGCCCTCTGGTGCTTTTTCATAAATAGATGATTTTTAAAGTCCTGTCCAACTGAAGCCATTCCATGATTCTCTGATATTCCTTAATGAAAACTACCTTGTATTACATACACAGAACGTAAAACAAGGAAGCAGGTAATTTTTACATCTTTTTGCTAAACAAAGAAAACTACCGGAACCCAAGTTCCACTTGGGAAAATAAAAAGAAAAAAGAAAAAAGAAAAGAGTCCATGTTACTAGGTGCAACATTAAACAAGTTTTAAGTGTGGTCCCACCCTCAACACTTCTTACCCATCACTACATCAGTATAAACCTTGCTCACTACTGACAGCAACCTTGAAGAATGCTTATTTCTTAAAAAATAACAATAAAAAGCAAATGAAAATGTAGCAGCCATTGACCAGCTGGGAAAGAAAAATGCTGCAATCTGTCGAAGGGAAAAAATATGAAAAAAGGAGAGAGATATTAGAGCTGTAGAAAACAGATTTGCCAAAGTTAAAGGGCCAGATGTAAAAAAAGCATGCTGGAAAAAAATTACATTATCAGAGTGTCCCCAAACAAGGGAGGGAGAACACAGGCAGAAATGAGTTCACTTCAGTGCAGACTCTCAAAGAGGCCTCTTCCCTTCCATGCAAGTTGTTCAAATTACAGCAGTGTACCAAAATGTTCAAAATCCAAATGACAAAGTGCAGAAAGTGCAGTGAAGACATTTTTGAGACCATTCTCTTATTCTCACAATCTGAACCATGTGTTAACACTTTCAAAAGCACCCAGTACCAGGCTAAGGGCACTCCTGTTCCATGGGAACCAATGCCCAGCACTTTTAGAAGCCCCATGCTCAGTTTAAAAAAGTGGTCATCAGCTTGTGCCCTGAGAAAAAAAAAAAAAAGCCAAAACCCAACCAACCAGACTTAACCCTGACCTCTCAAAAGACACTGCCCAGCTTCACCAGAACAAGGATTCCTGTGGAGTCCTGGCACAGAAAGCTCAGAGGTGCCCAACTTCAGGAAACAGATCAGGGCTCTGGAGTCAGAAAGATGCAGAAACTTCCTTGCAAAATGGAGTAAGATGTCTCTTCTTGTCTTCAAGATTTTGTACCAACAAGTTAGGGGAACTTATTTTGTTTCTTTGTGCATTGCCAATTTCTCCCATGCATGCAGGAATGGCCCCAAGCAGATGTGACCACTGCAGGGGCATCAGTCCTTGTGCTGAAATGAAACCTAAGGGGATACTGTTATTTCTAATAAAGCCATTTTTTAGGTACCTCCTGACTACATGACCCAGAGTTTAGTGCACTCTGTGTGTGTCAAGCAGCATTGCAGACCCTTACACAGAATGCAAAACCCTACTGGCATTGATTCCCATATTTTCATATATTCTTCACTCACAAAATCCCATCCTTGTGTATGTTAGCACAGAACAGCAGCATTGAAATAGGCTTCTAGCATAGAATAACAGCAAATATTGTGAAGCTATGAACAACTGAAGAACTATTCACAGTTTGGCTTCAGATTTCCATCAGCTCAGAGCTGGGTGCTGGTCAGAGCACCCACGCCACTCTGGAGCCAGGGACAGGAATGGGTAACTGGGAGCAGAGGACACTGGAAGGCTGGGACTGTTGTGACACCAGGTGCAGTGGTTGCATCACTGCAGCTGCTGGCTCCAGAGGCAGGGACAGCTTCCCTCCTCATTTGCAGTTTTGTGTCTCCCCATTTCCTCACACAAGGCACTGCTAGTGTGCCACACTCGCACAGTCAGAGCCATTTGTGCTGCTGTTATTTCATCCCAGAAGACTCAAAAGGAGAGCCAGAGCAGACAGGGATAAAAACTGGATCCCTGGCAATGCTAATGTCCATTCACATTGCTGAAAACAGCCCTGCTCCTTCAGGAGCGTCAGGGCAGCCACAGATGTATTTGTATCTGTTCTCTCAATCTTTGAACAACGACAGTTCTCCCAAGGGAACCAGGAGATGGAGTTTATGGCATGGCTGTTCTCTACCTGCTTTCTGAATGACATTGAAGTAATCTGATTAGTTAACTGTTTATGACTTTAGCATTGAAATTTGACAATTGAGAAGCTCCTTTTGAAAGGAAACACTAATTTAAAACAACACTTTGAGTGAGACCAAAGACACAAGGAAGTTGCCTTTGCAGCTTGTGAGCAACTTGCTAGCAACTTGTAGAGCTTGTGGGATTTTTTTCCAGATATGTTTGATACATCTGGGCATCAATCTACTTTTATGATCCAGAATTCCAGTATCCTTGGAATTACTCTTATCTGTGAAAAAGCAGCAAAGCAACTTAAAAAGTGACACTCTTCAATGCTTACTTAATACTCTACTTTTCTTTCCTCCTGTGAGTGAGGAAAAGTACATTCAGCTTTAATATTTCTTTCTATATATTTTCTTCCTCCACATTTCTAGTGTTTGAGGCACATTCTACAATGCTGGGTGATGGTTTCTGATTTTAGCCAAAAAGAGTAACATCTGTTACAAACTGAGTGATGGAGAAGGAGGTGTCAACTTTCCTGCAGGTGAAACATAAAGGCAGTGTTATCAGCTGACCACAGAAAAAGAGGAGGATTTGAAAATGACAGAGATCCACACAACCAGAGACCTGAGAGGAAATTCTCTGGCAAAACTGCTTTGAGTTTAGTGGAATATGGAGCATAAGTTGTCTGGTCATTCAGACCATGATCTTGGAAGGCTGAATGAGGGTATTTTATGCAGAGTGCCATTGAAAGTCAATGCACAGTATGTAAAATTAAACAAGAGTAATCCTTTGCAGAACTGGGGCCATATTTAGTTAACCTTTTGAAGAAAAAAAAAAAAGAAATTTTAAGGTTATTTTCTAAGATTCTATTAAGTCCTGCTGTATTTTAATAGAAATGAGGATTTTGTTTCGTTTTTGCTGCTCAATATTTACACAGTTGAAAGGAAAACAAAATATTAATCCTGTCTAATCTTTTTAGGATCAAAATCCCAAACACATGTGAGAAATGCTGAGGAAGAGATAAGCAAGAGGGAAGGTCTCTTATATACAGCCTTGCATGGAGTCAAATCCATTTTAAGAGTCTCACTTTAATGAGAGCTTTAGAGATTTAAAAATATATTTTCTGCATGTAGAACACTTTGAAGAACAAGTTGCCTTCAAATTTCTGTCACTGACGACAAGTCAAGGATAACATTAGGGAATCATGATCATAGAGATGCCAGAAAAATTAGTCAGAATGTATCATGCTGCCAGATCGATCTGCTTCCCCAAACCAAGGATGTGGTCTGGACTGCAGAGAAAAGGAAAAACACAAAACACATTTTTAGGACAAGGAACCAGAAAAAAAGAGGGTTGTTTTTATTAAAAAAAAAAAAAAAAAAAAAAAAAAAAAAAGAAAATGCTAGCCTAGAAATAAACACCAAAATTTAAAAAAAGAAATGAGAAATGTGCATTTCACCTCAGCTGGCTGTACTGGAGCCTTGGAGCAAAGACTAAAATCAAATCTGATTCCCATCTTCTGAAGACATCATTGCTGCTCTTCCATAAGAAAGTAGTCCTTACAGGATGCAGAGTCCATTTTCTCTTCATCATTGAACGACCTTTTGAAAACAAAGAAGTTGGTCAACAAAGTATCCAACCCTAAAGCTATAACCATTTTATTTTTCAACTTTTATTCAACTACAAACAATAATGAAAAATACAAAAGAAGTGGAATGACAAAGACAGTAGCATTCCAGCCATCTATGGAAATCTTTGACAGACCAACATGAGCTGGAAGAGTCCAACGAGGTGTCTAGGGAGAAAATTAATTGTGTGTAGGTGAAGAGAGACTTTAGAAGAAAAAAACATCCTTTTCTATTTTGACCATCCATTGTGTTAGGTCAGTTCAGGAAATGATGCTCAGGGTGAAAAGATACCTAGGAAGAATACTGTGCATTAATATTTTTCAAAATACAGAGAAAGAAATGTTACCAAGAAGCCATGAAAGTGATACCAAGCAGAAGGGATATGTAAAAATTGATCAATGAAAGGAAATATTAATTAAGCTACTTTAGACAACAGAATGGAAATTTCCTGAACTCCCATGTTCACACAAAGGAACCACAAATGATCAAGACAGCAAAGGAATCCTGTCCAGAACAGCCACAGCTGAAGCAGTTCTGTGTCTCAGCCTGTCCCTGTACCATCAGCAATTCCACTTCTTCAAACCAAGGCTTTTGGGGCAATAGATGGGGCCAAATTCATCCCCACCCTTGCCTTTCCCTAAGGCAAAGCAGCTGAAGCAGGTTCAGCCCAAATCTCCCTTGTCACGTGGGAAATGATGCACAATTTTAAGTCAGGCATCCCAAGAAAGTGGCAGGAAAATGGATAGCTGCCTTTGTCCCTGCTACCATGCTCCTTGTCATACACTCTTCCTGAGAAAGAAGCTTTCAGCAGCTTTCTGACAATGGGTTCTGAAAAGAAATGTGTGATCTAAAGCAAACCAAAAGGGGTGCTGTTCTTGGCAGAAAGGGATCAAATCCCATGTCAATCAGAGCACAGCAAACTCTCTTCCACTCTGTCAGCTACGATTTGCCCATTTCCTTCCAGCCAACTGTCCTCAAAAAATAAACATCACTACAAAAAGCAAATCAAGCTGCATCACCAAGTCAGATTTAGCTTATTCCCAAGTCACCTCTCCCAGATTCACTGGATTAGTTCACTGCATGCAGGATAATAAGGTAGAAGAGAGCACAACACAGAAACACCACACAGAAGATAATTGCACCCACACAGCCTACTGCAATCAACAAAATTATATATGGCAAGTTTTTAACTCAAGAAATTAGTTTTCTTTATCTTCTGACACAATGAGTTAGACACTGTCTCTAAACTTCTTTCTAAAATAATTAACCTTGCAAATTACATTTCTCAAGTTATCCAAACATAGCTAATTATATGTATTTCAGAAATACACACACACAGAATGGCCTGGTAGATTATATGGCATTGGTTTTCTACAAATTTCCCTCTTGATTGGAAGACACAAGAGGAAAAGTCATGAGAGCTACTGAAAACTCTCAGCAAGAGGGAACCAAGACCTGACAAAAACACAAAGATGTGTTTAAACCTTCTTCTCTTGGACAAGACTGGACACATCCAATTCGTGAGACATTCCTTGGACAATTAAGTGGAATTCATACTTTAATTCCTTGTTACCCCCATGACAGCAGAGTGAGTGTGTACAGACATAGTTCTGGTTGCAAGGTTTGACATTTTCCCCTGTTTATTTAACTTCTTCCTTGCAGGGAGCAAGGCAGGAGCCTTGCAGACTCTGACCCTTCTGTGTCACAGAGCATCTCTACAGCATCCAGCTAGCCCAGTACGAATTGTCCAGGGCAAGGAGTGCATGCAGTCCTAGCTTGCAGCCCTGGGAACAGAGTTCTCACATGTGCACACACACAGCCAAAGCAGAAGCATTCTCAGCTTTAGGAGAAAATGCTAGGGGATGTTCATTTATTTGTGTAGTACTCATCCCAGCATCCCGTATTGCTTTTGTTTTCTCATTTTTACCTGTGACACCACAGCTGTAATCAATGCCATGGAAATATGCATACATCATGGCTAGCCTATGGTAAATTGTCATGGTGAGAACCCACATCAGAGACCACCAAGCTGCTTCTGTGTATCAGCTGAAGCAGGAGGTTCCAGTTCCTGTAACATCCAAACACTCACAGAAGTGCAAAGCTCAGACACTGTTTTATTGGCAAACACAGAAGATGCTCCATCCACTGGATATGGTCTTCCCAGAAGCCATGGGGTTTATCCAAAGAGTGCTACTTTAGCTTGTTAAATCAACATTAAAAAATACTTTCTAGGAAACAATATTTTCCTGAACAACTCTGGTAGCATATGATGGGAGAAACATTATTTATTTGAGTCAGAACACGTATAATTAACACACTCACACGTGTGAGTGTGTTAAACAATTAAATAATTAACACACTCAATTGCCTCAAATAACACACATGATTAAAATGGTCTTTCTTATGAGCCAAATCATCATCCAAGTTTTTTATCTACCACTTTACGTGCAAACTGAGTTATAGTCAGTAAGGATATGTTGTCTGAGAGACAAACATATTGCATAGAATGTGGCCCACTTTGACCCCTCCAAAAAACGAACATTGTCAGTCCATTTCAGATGGCCATGTTAATGCTTATATATATATATATATATGCAACATAAATACATGTATGGTTATTATCTGAATAAATATTAGATACTGAGATGCTGAATTGTTTCTTTGTGGAATCTCTGCTGTGCTCAGGAACTTTGTCCTGTGCCAGTACTTTTTGTCCATTCTCAGTAGATAAATGGGCATGAATCAGAGGAGACACCTGCCTCCTTCCACCTGTCCATTTAACTGGAAAGGTTCACAAAGTCTGCAATCAATCCCTACATTCAGACTATCACCAACATTGACAAGATGCTGAAAATTTACTTGGGGTGACCAACCTAACAGCTCTCTTTTACTTTGTCATTCTCAAACCCTTGCTCAAATGACTCACTATTTTTGCCATGATTCCCATTTGGCAATGTTATGATGTGTACTCAGTGGGAGTGCTCTGTTATTTTTTTGAAATTTGCACTTGTTATAGCATGGTAATATCTCATAGGTATTTGAAAAAAAATTTTTTTTCCCAGATACCAAATATACTCAGCTGTCTGTGAGCTAAGATAATAAGGTATCTGAGTAGATCAGCTATTTTACTTTTCCCTGCTACATTAAGGAAAAAAAAAAAACCAAACAAACCAACTACAACATATTAAACACTAAAGCAGACTGCAAGGAGTAAGTTCAAAAGTGAAATGTTCCCAAAATCCAGTAGGTATCCGTAACAGCAGGTTTCACTTAAAGTGGCTATCACTTTACTAGTTTTAACAAACTTCAAAGTAAGTGTCCTAATGCTACTCATTTTGTGTGTCTGTTTTACATCAGTCACAATTCTGTATCACAGTTTCACTTCTGCCTGATGCTTATAATGAATTTTTGTAACTGGAAAGCACATTTAATGTATGGATTAAATTAAGAATGGTTTTACAAAGCAGCATGATAGCAGACATTTACGTTATTAACTCACTTTTTTACATATCTGCTGATATGTTGTTGGGGCATGTTAAAATATGGTATGGTAATCCATACCACAACCATCAGCAAGATAAATATACTTAACTGAAATAAAATCAGAGAATCAGAAATCAGTTCCATGGGGCTCCGATTCAAGTCACTGAAATATAGGAACATTTTTCAAATAGAACTATTAATTTTTAATTCATTATACCACTTCAAATCAACGCAAAATGACTAATTTTAATAACCCAAAGTGTCAGTGCTGATGGTGAAATCTCATACAGATGGAAAGCTACTCTCCCGGGAATGCAGCCTGGGAGTGATACCTTGAATACCAAAAGGGTATTCCCCAACATGGAATTTTTATGCTATTTGCCAGCACACAGAGTGTCCTGGATGATTTCACAGCCCTTGGTCTTTCCCACTCTGAGGAGCAGGACCACAAGCTATGGCAGCACCTGCAGGGCACTTTAGGGGAGTAAAATCACACCTCTCAATGAACCCAGGAGCACTAACCAGAGCTTCTTCATTTCCTTAGAAGAAGTCAATCCCAAAAGAAATGTTGTGGCTCTACTTTCTGTAAGTAAAACAGCAAATGAAGAAGGAGCTCCTGATTCTCAGTTACAACTTATTATGCCTCAGCCTTCTTCCAAAACCGGTGCTGTTGTGTGCCTGCAGGGATTCTCTCTCCCTGCTGCTGTGGGATAGAGAATGGCCAGCACAAGAAGTGCAATCTGGAGTTAAGTAGGCTCATTAGAGGTGAGTGAGTTGGCACACCTGGCCCACAAGGCACTTGGAGTTCAGACACAGCCCTGAAGAAGTGATAACAACACAGTGAGCAAGGGGAAAAGGCGTTCCATATGCTCTGTTAAAGGGGCAAAAAGTCATCCTATTTTTTCAGCCATGTTCCTTCAGGTGCTAATGTCCCTCAGTGCATGCACATCCAGTGGCAGGGGAGAACTGTGGAGGTACATTTTGCTCCATTTCCTATGCCTTCAATTCAGTCCGGTCAGGATATTCATATTGCTGTCATTAAAAAATTTCTCATTTCATCCCAAAACATGTTTTTTTCCAAGGCTAAGGAACATGTCACTCTAAGCAGTTGTTCATAACACTTTTAACCTGGAGACTTTTTTCCCCAATCACCTCCCAAAATGCAGACTCATTAAGAGATGGTGTAATTAAATCTATTTTTAAACCTTTCATTTTACTAGAAATACTTGATAGTGCCTGGGCCAATTACCCTGTTTCTGAGTCCTCTAGGACATGCACACAGGGTACACACAGCTGCTGGTCACCAAAGATCAGCAGTAGTCATTTGTTGAAGGGAAGGCAAAAATCTTCTTACAGATCTCAGGAGCAAATGGCCATATCAGATGCATTTCTAAGGCAAAATTAAGCTATTCCTTAAGGCTGTAATAAAAACCAGCCACTGGAGCTTATTTTAGGAGCATTTCATTGATCCAACAGTATGAAAAAGAAAGGCTGAACTCCATTAGCAGGAAGAATTTTATCAGGTACACATGTATTTATGCTGCAGGACTGAAACTTGTATTTCCCTCTCTTCTTCTCCCTAACTACACAGGTCTTGTTCCTGGAAGCAGAGAGAAGTCTTGGAAAGGCTGAGTCCCCTGTCCAAACACACAGATATTTGCCTATCTTTTATCACAGCAGTTAGGTCTCTAAAGACTTGTGTGGATTTATTTTAGTTAAGGACTTACAGTGACTGGCAGAATGCACCGAGGCAGCAGAACTTGACCCCAGGCCAGTCCTCCTCCCTCCTTTATGCCCAAATAAGTGGTGGTGGTGGGGGTGAAAATAGAAAATATACTTCATCTTTGCAGTACAAGTGGAACAAGGGGCTTTTACCTTTGATTTCAGAAGCTAACAAAACCTTCCAGGCAGCTCTGGGCGCTGTTTGCCTCCACCCAGCCCTTAGCTGAGGTTGCTGCTCGAGCACCAGCTGATGGCCCAACACCAGGAACACAGGTAGCCACGGTGGGAATATGCAGAATGCACAACAGCAGGAATTGTAAATATTTCCCTGTGCCCTCCTCCAGGGACATGCAAGTATGGTATTTAAAACTCTCAGACATCAGCAGTTAGGCATACCCAGACGTCATAGCTGCCGCCATCCAGGAGGAATTATGATTTATTGTAATTTTGAGATTATACAACAGTTATTTAGTCATTTTAGAGTACAAACAACTACTTTAATAAGCTTACAGATAAGTTATTAGTGTGGTAGAGAACTCCTTTGAAACAGTAATTTAATTACTCCCTCCCTTGGAGGATCTACAACATCTAGCACACATAAAAGGAGCCATTTCACGTACTAACTTGTCCAACAGTTATAAAGACATAGAGAGACATGAAAAGAAGATGCTGAAATATGTATAACCACAGAGTTCAACAATAATAGGAGTTAAAATGATAAGATATCAAGGATCTTCGCAGTCTTTAAATGCTGCTAGAGGCCACATAAAAAAACCCACCAAAATTATTTTCAATGTCTGTGTCAGTACTTAACTCCTACTTAATCAGTGTGTTTTTTGGGGCCGGAATTCTCTGTCTCACATGCACATGGCTCCACACACCCTGATCCTAACCTGCAGCTATCAGCACACACAAAGAGCAAAATAGTACTAGACAGGGATTTTAGCAACTCCCCCAAGGTACAGAGGGCTGGTCAATAACAGCAAAGCTACCCAAACATAAAATTACAGAGAAAAGAAAGGAAAGTTATCCCAAGAGAGGTATAGCAAATATTTTCATAGCATTTTTATATTTCAAGTTTATGGTGATGAAATGGAGAGCTTATGCAATTCATTTGGGTTCTGAGCCTTGATTGTCCCAGAGACAAGAGCTCCATTTAGCAGTACCTTGCAAGCTTAGGTACTTGCAAAACTATTTCAAAGAAATTCTTGACAAATGTTTTGTCAACATTTCTGAATGCAATATTCAAAATGAACCCTCTGTAGAAACAATATATAAACAAAGAAACCTGGTAGGAGGAGGAAACTTAACACTTAAAAAATAATTAAACGAAGCCATAAATCTTGGATCTTTTTCAAACAACCAAACATGTTGCAAATATTTTATGCTCCAGATGAATTTTATTAGAATTTTTACAAATTTACAGTTTTCAAAAGCCTGCAAAAATGAAAGACTGGTGGAAGCTGAGCATTTGATACACATTTAAGTTCCTCTTCTTTTTTTAAAAACTCAAGTAGGATAGTTCACTGACTGTGTAATAGTTCCTCCCAAGGTAATTTGCTATGATGCTAAAAATGTTCCCATAATATTAGAGCCAAGATTTTATTTTATGATAAAACTAAAAAGCGTATAAATTATGGGTTGCAAAATAACCAAGGATAACACTAATTTATGTAAATGTGTACTGTACAATACAAAGAAATATTCATTTTTGAGCAGCATATAATAAGATTAAAAAATCCTGCTGATTAAACAAATAGCCTTTTTAATGCATTTGGGGTTAGATGGAGAACGTTTCCAACATGAAATAGAATTTTGCTAAATTCAAAATACAAATAAAAGAAAATTAAAGAATTCATTAGAAACAACAAGCTGTATTTCTGATCACAGCCAAGAATACAAACCAGGTAAGAAAAAAGGGAATTTTATATGAAGTATTGTCTATCACCCAGCTCATCTGCCTGTGTGATCACAACCTCTGGGATGCTGCTGCTGTTGTCACCTTTTCATCTTCATGCCAAGCTTCTTCTGTGCCTCCATGAAGCAAGAGATCCGAAGATCCACAGTCTAGCACTTCACCAACACACTCCTCATCTTCTGGAAAGTCAGTGCTGACTGAAGGCTCAGTGCCTCCTGCAAAGGCTGACAGGGCCCCTTTGTGGGACCGTGCACACTGTGAGAGGTTACCTGAGCCCCATCACAGCTCTGGTGCCTCACCATGACAAACTTTGTTCCCAGTTAAACAAAAAGACAAGACATGAAGGCCCTTTCAATAGGACACTGACTTCTTTAGCTTTGCCATGAGCTGTATTTGATACATCAGGGATCCTAAGCATGTATGATGCCAGAGACTGCAACATCTTAAAGCCTGTATAGTGTCTTTCTCAGGGAAGGATTCTGAAAAAAAAAATATTACAGCAAACATTCTTCTGTTTCACAGAGAGATCCCTCATGCACACAAAAAGACACCTGCACACATTCTGCATCAAATAAACAAGCAAGTCTCTGCAAGAGGAAGAGGGTTTTTTTAATGCACTCACTGCTACCACAACACTCAGCTCCACTCCCTAGTCAGAGCACTGTGAGGTTTTCTCCCCCTCCCAAACACCTGGTGCAGGCTACTGCTCCCAGCAGCCCACTGAGCTCTGCAGCTCTGGAACCCACCAGGGAACTGAGTACAACTCTCCAGGAGGGATCCAGAGAGGTATTGGCACTACAGTTAAACGCCTCTTATTAGCAATGTGTTTATATACAAAATACAATGCATTACACATCCAAGTAATTTAACCTTGGGGCAGAGATGTTGAACTCCTTCCTTTCCCACATATGTGATATTCTATCTCCCACTAAATTCCAAGTTTCAGCATTGGAAGGATTCTCACCTAGAGCATGCAGTACACATCTCTTCAGCCTGCAAGCATTTATTGCTGGACATGTGAGAATACACAACCCCGCCTTTTAAAAGCTATCCACAGATATATGCTATGCAACATAGCATTATAAAGACAAATTATTTCATTTACAGTTATTATTCTAATTATTTTTACTTTGGTCTCTGACTAAACATAACTTGACATTGCTTTCCCCCTCCAAAAAAAATTTTCAGAGTATCACTTTCCAAATGACACATGACATAATTTACTACAAAAGGGAAATGTTCTGTGACTAAAATGACATAATGTTGATTTCCATGCAAAGCACGGTCTCAAGGATTTACAGATAAGACAAAATGACCACATATAAGTCTAGAGTTTCATGCAATAAATCTGTGTAGCAGATTTACACCGGCCATTTACACCCCAGTGAAGCCATGATGATCCCTGCTCACTTAGACATCAAAATTGATATCTGCATTTGGGGAAAGTTCAGGTCTTTGAAAACCACAGTATGGCCTCAAATACACACAAAACTCATCCTGAAGGAGCACCACCACTATATCAGAAGTAATCTTTCACAACAGTAAATTCACAAGGTATACATGTTCACTCCTTTATATGTGCTGCTCAGCATCAAGGTTACTGGCAGAAAGCAGCTGTGCTGATTAAAATCTGAACACCGGGTACCACTGAGTTACTACTACATATTTTCATGGTACAACTTGCAATTACATCATATCTTGACCCACAAAAGGAGCAGGAACTCAGATACTCCATTCAGTATTTCTTGAGAATGCCCAAACACTTCCAACAGTTTCAGAAACCAACAGACAAATTGCAGGACCAGCTCAACTTCTCAGAAACAGGTCCAGCTCAGTTCCTGCCCTTACATATCCATGAACAATCCCATTTGCTGTCAGTTGTGTTAAATGGGCAACTTTCTTACTAGTCAAGCAGAAAAGATGGGGTGGGGAGGGGTAATCCTGCACACCCAGTGTGACACGGCACCGGAGGAACGAGCATTAAATTAGAGTGAGAGGTTATAAGTCTGACAGAAATCTGATCTGTATTCCCTAATTATGGAGGCTCACTTCCACAAAACTGACACAAATGTTAAGCCAAATTAAATGTTGTCTAATTAACTATCATATACAAGCCTTCAGAGCAGGATGTCTACATGTTATTTAGCGAAGTAACCGGAACACGAGGACTCGTGGATTATCAGTCAAGGCAGAGCTGCCACCCCAGCTAACTGTTACAAGGTGAAGCCATTCCATTCCCACACATCCCTTCCATGACTGCTGCTTGTAATATTTACAGGAAAAGGCACATCAGTAAACAGAGTTGCCTGGCGAGGCGGGGGAGCTGCAGGCGCGATTCAGCGGCACCGATCTCCCAGCAAGGTGCCAGAAGCCGTTATGAAAGGCCCAGCTGATGGGCTGAGGGCAGATAAAGAGAAAAAAAACACCAGTCCTGGTAATTCATGAAAAACTACACACTGCCATGACAGCTACAAGTGCCAAGTGACAGCTGTCAAGGTAAATGGAGTTTGGGAAGCCCTTCTTAAAGGATCATCTACATGTACATGTTATTTGGGGGGATGGAAGAATTAAGCGTGAAGATTTTCATACCTTTTCCCTCCCTTGGGACCCAGATGAAAAAACTAATTTATGATGCTCTTGATTTCAGCATATTCATTCTGGGTTTTGACTGGAAAAGATAGAAAAGCATTTACTTCCTTCATTTCAGACCTTGTACGGTGCTAAGCCCTTCCCATGTCATCAATACCAGGAAGAATCTTGAGCATGGGTGAGGCTGTAGGGAAGAAAGTATCAAGGCTGAAGGAGCCTTGGGTGTGGGAAGGGAGAGAAATTAAAGCAAACCATGCTATGACATGGTATGGGAGAGCAGCAAGAGATGCCCTTCACGTGGGCTGCATTATCTGCAAGAGAGACATCCAGATTAGTCTCAGTACCAATGGGCAGTACTAATCCATAGTCTAGAACTGGGAGGAGCTGAGCAAGACAAAGCAGCTTCTCAGCGTGGGTCAGCCTGCCTTGGCACAACTGCTTTCCCACCAGAGAGGGGAAAGGCTGGGCTGCCCCTCTGTGTGGGGAGCAGGGCTCAGCCAACAGGGATCTGATTGATTTGAAGGGGTTTTGTTCCTACCACAGAAGGAAACAGCTGCAGCAGTCCGAGCAAATCAGCCACCATTTCCCATACAAATCACTTCTTATCCTGTCTTAGCTTCCTGAAAACATTATTTTGTTTGTTTAGGAGCAGCCACATTAAAATGCAATAGCCAAAGCACTGGAAAATTGATTTGTGAAAAATTTTAGAAGATCTACGTCCAGCCATGGTTTAATGGATAACACTGACCATGCACAATACAAACACGCAGAGGTCTACTGTTTACGTGTTCTCAGAGCATGGTAGGAAAGGCAGATCACAAAAAAAAAAAGAAAATTGGGCAAGGAAAGTGTGAACAAAGCCTGCTATTAACATAATTCTCCCTAATTGTTTTACAACTGTTAAATTGACAGCATAAAAGGCTCTACTATTATTACCAGCTGTAGTCTATCTCTCTCTATCCACCCTAAGCTTCCAAACACTCTAGTTACTAAAAAAAAAAATGGAGCCAAACATTCAAGCTGAAGTCAAACAAAAAGGAGACTTGGAAGTTTAACAACCACTCACACCCAAGAACAAATAAAACCTTGCAAGGACCTATCTTTTCCTGCTAGATCCAATAACAAATCCATCTAAGCTGATTAAATTTTGCATTGAGCATCTTCTTGAACTGCTAGTCATACCATTCCCAGGGCCTCACCCATAACAGATTGCTGCCAGTGTTTCCATGTCTCTGTTTCCAGGAGACTGTGTGTTGGGAGCTCATTCTCATTCCAGACTAACCATCCTGCAGCCTGACGAGAAACAACAGTGCTACACAGCACCCCACTTCAAAACCAAGCACCTGGCCTTGCCCCTGGCTCCTGCACTGCACAGATCCCCACCTGCAGCTGCTTTGCTCCCCCAGCAAGACAGCCAGGGGGGCAGATCCTCACACTTGCCCCAGGACGGGGGGTGGTGTCCAAGTTCCACTGCTGCCACGTGACTACTTCACAAGAGAAAATGACATTATATTAAAAGCATTAATGTTGAAGGAAAAGTGGTTGAGTAAAAAACTATTAATAGAAGGGAGCCCACCAACTAATTACAGCATCACAGAGAATATGCTGAGTTGGAAGGGATCCACGAGGATCATTAGGTCCAACTCCCAGCTCTGCACAGGATCATCCCCAAGAGTCACACCATGTGCCTGAGAGCACTGTACAAACTTCCCTTCAACTCTGTCAGGCTGTGACCATTGCCCTGGGGACCCTGTTCCAGTGCTGAATGGCCTCTGGGAAAAGAACCTTTTTCTAATACCCAACCTAACTACAAAAGATGAAGCCTGTCTCCCTTTGGAGTCCAAATGACTAAGGAACCCTGTCTGAATGGGCTGATGCTGACAGCACGTGGGTGAGACTGAGGCCTGGGGAGCAGCTGAAGGGGTTTTCATTCTCTTATGCCTTCCAAAATAATTATTTCCCTATTGTTGGTAATACTGGGATAAAGAAGAAGTGGTGCAGGTCTGGACTTCTCTATTTATGCTTTCTATTACTCAACACACCATGCTTAACAAAAACAAATAAACTATAACCACTTTTGCTTTTAAACAGATATTCTAAACCCCAGTGTCTGACTGTGCACAGTGGAGTGAGACAGGAATAGGGAGAAGACACTTACTTGGGGAAGGGAAAAAACAGTGGAGAAACGGGGTAAAAATGAAAACAGGATTCCATTTTTCCAGTCAAGATGCAGTTTGCCTCCACTCTTACAGGTCTGATCCTTCCAAGATCAACACAAGCATGCAAGCTTCTTACACCTGAGTATCAACATACATGACCTGACTTGTCAAACAAAAGAAACATTAAAAAAATAAAAGCATTTTCTCAAGGGAATCAGACACGCCCAGTTTCCCCTTTCACCGCAGTCCTGTGTTGAACTTCAGAGCCTTGCCACAGGCACCTCTCCTTCCCCCCTCTCTCACACAGCTCCTCTGTCCCAGCCCAGGTGAGCTCTGCCCTCCTTTGCCTACCCCTCCCTGCACTGTCCCACAGCCCAGAGCCCGTCCCAGGCACACATCCACACCCTCCCTCCCCTGACAGAAGTGGGTCCAAGCACCTTCCTCTGTTGTGGGTTTGCCAACCATGCCCATCTCTTAAACCCTGTTAAAGCAGGGAGAGCAAACAGACTCTGCCATTGTCCTCCTCCCCGTGCTTGAGATCCTACATCTACATTGGATTGGATTTGCTCAGGACAATGACAAATAATGCACAACTAAAGGCATAACCCAATACCCAAATTGCTCTGGAAAGAAGACCACTGGCAACTCTCAAAATCCTTCTGAAGCCATCAAATACCATTCATGTTATGACTGAAAACACCATTTGCAGCTCAGTCAGCAACTTCCTGACACGTGAGGTTCCCTGGATGGTCTTAATTTAACTTCACCAAAAATTTTCATCCAGGCAGAGTTTCTGTGCTTTCTAGTTTCTCCAGAGTCCCCAGATATCCAGAATCCTGGTCTGGACCCAATCAGATCCAGATTAACCCTCCCATACCCCCATAGTGCCTAGAGCATTCTGGAAACACAGTGCTCACTATAATGTTTCTTGACAAAACAAATAGGCGTTTTTCTGCCTAGTAAACTAATGTGGTTGATCTTCAGGTTATGGTTGGGAATGATGAGAATAATGTTCTTTTAATGAAGGTCCCAGAAGAGGTCCATTCCCTACTTGTAGCTAATATCTTCTGAATTATATATATCCCAGTTGAAAATTATCCTTTATATTTGGATTACAGTGCTAAATTAGTAACAAAGTATTGCAAATGATTCAAATTGTGGTATAAGAAACTGAGAGAAGTAAAGAATGTATTCTGATCACTAAAAAAAAGTGGTTTTAGACAAAAAGAAACCCTTTAGAAATATGTAACTGTGAGTTTCTTTACTAATGAGCATCACATAGGGGAAGGTGAACAATTCCCATGCAATTGACTATAGAGACACAACAACCTGCTGAAATGCTGAGAGAACTTTACCAACTCACAGTTTGCATGGACACATGCTTGTGAAAATCTAGCAAAGGTAGAATAGCACATACAACAAAAGTCTGATAATATCTATTGTTTTAAGGGTGGGGAAAAAGGATGTTTCAAAGCTTTCCTGCAGTGACAAACTGCTAAGATCATCAGCCACAAGCAGTCACTCTGTAGGAGATGGAGGGGAACTCGTTGCAGCCACCAGCAGTCCCTGTGTGCTAACTAGAGGCTGAAATACTCCCTCTTGAAGTAAGCAGCAAATAAATTGTGTATCCCTTTAATCTACTTTTCCATAGCATCATTGTCTTAGATTTCATGTTTTCCATATCCATGGGATTGCAATGGAAGCCCAAGGCCCAGTTTAAGGTAGGCTGTGCAGTCACCTCCTGTGAGAACATCCTTCCCAGCTTCAGCAGTTGTGCCAGGACAGCAAAATTTGTACCCCGAGAACATATTTGCCTGGTGGCCATGTAATCACCTTCCTTTTGATCCTTTCCCTCTCTCCCTCCTCCGCCTTTTCCCTTTCTAGCCAATCTAAGTTTTTTCAGTGTTGTTCTGTGTAATTTTTCCTCATCTGAATGCTGCAAACACAAGAGTCCCAAACTATCATATTTTTCAGGACAGATTTTTTATTTTAAAAAGTCATACCTCAATGTTTAGAAATTAATATTTTCAAGGTATAGATAACATTTATTTCTACAGTTCTCTCTGGCTTGGGCTCTGAATTTCTATAGAGAACAATCTGTATATTTCACCCTTGCACAAGTAACGTGCCTCTCCTTTTCCACCTCATGTAATAGCAACCTCAGCCACCCAAAGAAGTTTGTAACATTTCTATTACAAACTTATTTCAACCTACAATTACCAAATTACTTTATTATCATAATTAGATATGAAGCTTTACTGTAAATTAAGATTAAACTGGGTTGTTGAAATAAATGCTAATATATTTAATTGTGGTAATTATTTTGGCTTCATTGCTATTCCTCAACAGCAAGTCTTCCAAATAAGTATGACTGAATGATGTCTTTACATTGAGTTACCCAAGCTCACCATGCAGCAAGCAGCAGCAATCCAGTGTTTGAAGCAGAGGGCACTTTTCCCTGCATACCTCGACTTCCAGTGAACAGATATTGATTTCCACGGGAAGCTAACAGCTCTTCATTTTTACTTTCAAGGTTTCAAATTAATCTGATAATGGTTGAAACCTATTCTCTTCCAAGGCATTACTGGTAGACATGAGGAGTTCCCCCTAGAAACGTGGACTGAAGCCAAGAGATTGGAAGTGAGCAGGTCTGCCATACATTGTGTGGCTGGTGAGGAGAAGTTACAGCCCTAACACAGCAAAAGGCAACAAGGGACTGTTATCAAATGCACTTCTACCTCTGCCCTGTCTTGTCCAAATCTGCATCAGGCTGCCTGTTTCAGCACTTATCTTTGAACTGAAACACAATTCTAATTGTAGATAATAAAGGATATTGCAAGGCTCACAGGAAGAGGTAACAAACTGCCTGTCCCTCATAACCTGTAGCAACATTTGAGGCCAGATCTTTGCTGCTGGAGCCACACTGTGTATTAGGCAGATCCATGCTGTTAGCTTGTTTAGTATATACTAAAGGTAGGTATAGTAAATTTGATTTGCAACCCATCTCATCTCATTTACGTGATGAAGCCAGTGCAATAAAACACTTCTGACATATTACACTGGCCTATGACATGATGCCAATGGAAAATGACATGTCCCACCATGCTGAATATGATAACATTTATCTGAATATCTATGATGCTTTTTTTAAAATCTCTGAACAATTCTAAATTTAGCCAGAAAACATAAGAAGATAAAGAATGGATTGAAAAAAATACTTCTTTTCTCAGCATCTCGCTCGACTCTCTTCAAAATCAGCACAGGGCTCAGCAGATGGGGTCAAGACATTTTCAGAAGACATTGAGAAGCCTTTAGAGATATTTTTAAAGTAAACATACAAAATTCATCCTAAAATAGAAACTTCAATATTTATTTTCAATATTCTTTGGGAATTTCTTTTATGAAAGTCCTGGAAAAGCACAAAGATTTAGGTTCAGGATAAAAATGAACTCATCAGTCAGTCTTTATCCCAGCGCTGGGAAGCCAAGGCCCGACCTCAGAATCTGCACATGAATCAACATTAAGTCTTCATGGGCATGCAGCATTTTCCTCTAAAAGACCTGAGAACGCTTTATAAGCACTAATGAATTAAGTGTCCAGCACTTCTGTGAGATAGGGAAGCACCATCCTTCTTGTACGGACTGTGGGCACAAGGAGGTTAAGTGATTTGTACAGGGTCACCAAATAAATCTGTGTAAGGCTCAGCAAAACTCATGTATTCTGTCTCCAAGCCACGAGCTTTGGTGTGAGACCATTCCTCATCTCCACCTCGATCACACGAGGGCTGGTGCTTGAGTCACCAGGTGCTGGAGACAGAACCTCTCACACATACATTTCCCATCTCCCCCTAATTACTCGTATTTTAGAAATATTCACATTTTTACTGCTTTCTTCCATGACAAAGTTTTACTACGCTTAGAAAGGTCAAAGTAATTACATGTAAATGTGTCATACATGTTATAACACCCTAGAGAAACCAGTCAGGACTCTTGAAGGCCACACAGATGAGGAGCCTGTAGGGCACTGGAAGAGGGTCCATCAGAACCTTTACAACCTGGCTGTCATCTGCAGACAATCCCCTTGGACACTTGCAGGGTTTCAGGCTGCTGAGAGGATGCTGAGAAACCAGCAAACCCCTGTTCTGAAATATATTTTGTTTTTCTCACCAGCTTCAGTAATGAGATTAAATTAAAGAAAATTTTAAATTTAATACCCAGGGCAAGAAACCAACTTCCTGGTACTCTGATGTATTAGGCAACGTAATCTCCCAGAGGAAGCAGCAGAGCCCAGATTGCTCAGAGTGCTTAGAGCCAGACAGGGCCAAACAATCAGTTCCCTTGTCCTGAGACAGACAATTTCTCACCTGCAAATGGGCATTTTTCCAGCAGACAAGCTCAGCCTTTAACAAGATAGGATTTTTTTTCCTTTTATACACTTACAAAGATGAAAAGGCCCAGCCTGTGGAAGGGAGATGGAGCAGCCAACAAGGATCCTGTGAGCTTTCCCAGCACAGCCAGCCCAGCCCTTCCAGGGAGCAGGTGGGCTCACACACAGGGAGGTAGGAGAAATTGGTCAGCAACAGAATTGACTAAAGAAGTACAGGAAATCCACATAACCTTAAGTGAAAAAGATCATCCGTTAACTGCCTCTGTGACTGCATGCACACAGCCAAGTGAGATTATTTTACACAACTTTTATTTACTATTCTTGCCATATTTAATTAAAAATGCTTTCATTCATCCAGTTTCATTAAACGATCCATTACCTCAGAAAGGCCAGTTTAGACTTACATTTCAGTTTGAAAGCTCAGAAATCTACTTGTGATCTGCTAGAGCAAGCAAACCAGCAGGAAAAATTTCAAAATCAGAAGGAATAAAACCCCAGTGCTGCTTATTCTCACTGCTGGCAAACCCAATAGATTTAAAACACATGCAGAAATTCAGAACTACTCACAAAGTGGGTTTGAGCTGATGCTGGTGAATATCAAATGAATGGTTTTGCAATATGTAAAAGACATACTGGGAGACTGGTATGATCTGCCAAAACCAGCCTTGGTAAACTGATCTCTAGAATCTCAGGGACCCAGCTGCAGCACTAAACCCCACCAGGCAGTGTGGGTCCTGTTACACCCAGCTGAAAGGTTGGGGCTTCAGATGTTTGGTCTTGTACAGGGTTTTAGAAACCTGAAAGAATTTCTCAGTTGCTTTTTCCAGCAAAAGTTTTCACTGGAAAGGAAAAGAAGGGAAAGCAATTTACATGATGCTACTTGGTTGTTTGTTTGAACTTACAAACACTCCCTGTGCATTATTTTCCTCCACCTTTTAATCATCAAGTTGTGTCACACCCCTTATTCCCAAGCCACAAGGACCCTTGCAGCAAAGCAAGCCTTTGCTGGAGAAGCATGGATTGCCTGCACTCCCATGTGCAAGCTCCTGCAGAGGTAAGTCTTGTTTGGGCTCTGTAAGGAGAGGAAACAGTGCAATAAGACCAGCTGTGAGACTTAGAATAATTTTGTACTGTGTTATTCTTGGTCATATTCCACAGATTACCTAGTCAATCATTATTTTACCTAAAAAAAAAAAATTAAAACCACTGTTAAATGGCAGATAAGTTCAGAAACTAAAGCTAAGAATTGTAGAGAATCCTGTGCTGTTGGTGTCCAGCCCAACTGGCAGGTCCTCCCTTGTGCAGCCAGAAAACATCACCTTTTCTTCTGGCTAGATAACACTGACTACATAAAGCCAAATATAATGTGGGACCACAACCTGTGACTACTGATTACTTCAGTCAGCCTGGGAAGGGCAACCATCAGGTTTGGAAACACAGGCTGTAAATATGTCCTTCACACACAGGCTGTCTAAAAATGGCAGGTTGCAGCAGCACACTTAGTGGCACTGGGGACACCTAAGTGCAGCAAATTCTCAGGAGAGGTGATTCTTCCCCTCTACATGTTCTCATGAGACCCCACCTGAAGCACTGTGTCCAGCTTTGGGACCCACAGCACGAGAAGGACATGGACTTGTTGGAGTGAGTCCAGATGAGGGTCATGAAGATGATCAGAGGGCTGGAGCACACCTGTGAGAGAGCTGTGAGCAGAGACAGATCTGGGGAACCTTCCAGTACCTGAAGAGGCTCCAAGAGAGCTGGAGAGGGACTTTAGGCAAGGACATGGGACAGGAAGGAGCGACTTCAAACTAACAGAGGGCAGGGTTAAATTAGATATGAGGAAAAATGTACATAGAGATGTTTAGATGAGGTATTAGGAAAAACTACCACAAGGGTGGTGAGGCCCTGGCACAGGTTGCCCCGAGAAGCTGTGGCTGCCCCATCCCTGGAAGTGTTCCAGGCCAGGTTGGATGGGTCTCTGAGCAACCTGGTCTAGTGGAAGGTGTTCCTGTCCACGGCAGGGGAGTCAGAACTAGATGGTCTTTGAGGTCTCTTCCGACCCAAACCATTCTAGGATTACTTGTGAGCTGCTCAAGGCTGAACATTTAGCTGGACCATCAGCCCAAATGGTGATATTGTCTCCTTTCCCCCATGGGCACCTAAACCCCTGCCAAATCCAGCAGACAGGGCTCTGAAGTTCCTTCCCATTCTTTCTTACCTCCGTGCCAACAGGCTACATCCATGGTGTCTGCACAAAGGCCAGGGGCAAGGAGGTGCAGCTCCTCTTGTAGCACTGCCCTGCCTCAGCCATCCCCCCATGGTGGCACCTGCAGCATCCCCAGTGCGGGGCAGATCCACCTGTCCATGGGCTGTGCCTGAGGCACAGGGTTCTGCAGCATCAGGGTGATAAATGCAGCCCAGCTGAAGGTATCTCACTGTAATTCAGACTTTTCTCCTCCAGAGAGCTCAGCACATGTACCCAGCTGCTCCAGCTTCTCTTTGCCATGGAGCTCACTGCAGGGTTTATACCTATCCAGCAAGCCATAGGTTAACAAAACCCCACACCTCCTTCCTTTCCCCCCACCCCAAAAGAAACCAACATCAAAAAGTGATTCTGCATGGCTTCAGCAGGTAACCCAGATGCAAAAGTCCAGCCAAGACCTCCTTGCAGTTTGCCAAGATTTCACCCATTTCATTGCCTTAATCCAGGCTGGGTACATGATTTCAGCTTTTTCAAAGTTCAGCATGTGTAATGTTTCTGTCTATCAAGAATACTAAGTTCCTTTGCTGTATTGTGTCTGATGGGTCAAAACCCTACTAAATCAAGCTCATCGTAAAGCAATACTACCACACATAAATTTAAGCCTTTTAGTGCAGGCCTTTCATCAAGTCATAATGCTGTCCTTGCAGCAAAATCTAGACACTTTGGAAAGCCTAATTGTAAGTTCAGGCTATGAAATGCTCATTTTCCTATTTAAACCTCTTTTTATCACCACTTCTTGTTGCCCTATGGTGTATATTGATTATATATATTATACAGGAAGAGATAATTGTGTGAAAAGAGCTGTGTGTCATTTGAGAAAAAGGGAAATAAATAAGTCTATTTGGCAAGACTGAGACACACTGGGTGAGTACATGTCACTCTTCCTACAAAAGCACACAGTGATTGCAGGTTCTGCTGTAACCTACATTGTAACAATTACAAAAGTAATTGTTAAATTACAAAAAGACATCAAACTCACAGACCTCCCGGGGACCCCGTGCATTTGGCCATCCTCAGCAGTAAAATGAAAGGTGGGTGTCCCCTTTGTCATTATATCATGAAAACCAGACCAGGTGGCTAATCCTCCTCAGGGAACTTGAACCTTGGCAAAGCATCTACCAGAGGCTGAACAGATGCTTAGGCACTCATTAACCAATTCATTTCATCGTCACGCACACAAATGGGAGTGTAACACTGAGAGCCTCACCACTCTGCTTCCACCCCCACAACTGAGACCCAAAACCTGCCCCCTGCTCATTTAATATGGCCCAGGTCAGTAACACGAGTTTAACTTTTCCAGCCATCTGGGAACACGTCGGTCAGCAGCACAACGCGGCAGGAACCCAAATTCAGACCTTTCTGAGCAGTTGCACCTACATTTTCGAATTATTTCGGGGACTAGCTTCTGTATTTATAACAAAGCAGTAGCAAAGCCCTCGGGTGCCAGCCTGCAAGCACTGTTGGATGAGCTGCCACTGCCACAGCACTGGCAGGGTCATTGCTGCAAGCAGGACACCTGGCAGCTCCCACCCCTACAGCACTGGCAGGCTCATGGATTTTAGCAGGAGACCCAGCAGCAGCCTCAGAACTGGGTCCTAAAGACTGCAGAAAGCTTGAGGATGACTTGAAGCATCACATTATAGCACCAATACCTCTAGTGGCTCCAATACCTCTAGTAACTACCTGAGGATGGGATTATTAAAAAGAAAAGCAACAACAGAAAAAACAACCAAACAAAAAAGCCCAAACAACACAACAACAGAAAAAACCTCCCCCCCGCCAAAAAAAAAAAAAAAATCCAACAACAAAAGACACACAATGAAAGCCTTAGGACATAATCAGAGATCTAAAATACTGCAGGGGTGTGTTTATAAAATATATTTTCAATAATTATTGGGATTATTGGGATATGAGCAAGAAGTCACAAAAAGCAAAGCAGATTTTTTTTCTGAGAGTAGTTTTAGAAGTTCAAGCCATTAAATAAGAGGCAATATCTAAAAGGGACAGAGAAAAGAAGTTAACTCTGTCTCAACATACAGTTATAAACAGAAGCATAGAAAAATTCTCTTATCCAGCTACTTCCTTTTCATGCTAGACAGCAACTGAAAGAAGAGCATCAGTAGCAGCAGAAGCAACAATGTAAGGAGAAACAAGGAGCAGCACTCCTGTACACAGCTATACTTTACTTTCAGCTCGTTTGCTTTCTCATAGCATAGCATCAACAAAGAACTGCTCCATTACCTTGGTTAAAACCAACAAGCCACTGGAAAGTCACTCAGTCAGGGCTGCAGGAAAACTTGCAGCAGTGCCCAGATATTTTTGCAGGTAAATCTGATTTTTCACACTAGGTTCACTTGTTTAAACAACAGAAACATCCATCAGTACAATGCTGGATGTTTGATCAGTTAGGTGTTTTCAGAAAACTTGGCTATGACCAATGCCACACTTAGCACCACCAATAGCACTGGGACTTAGAGCTGCTTTAAAGAAGTTGTTAGCCTGAATTCATATTAAAAACCATACTTTGTACATCTTTATTCCCTGAAAAAATTACCTTAATTGGTGAAATGTAACAAAATGTGCTAAAACTAAACCGTGCCTTAGGCATCAGGGGCTGTCAGAATGGCCAAGGCTGGACTGGAAGAAGGTCCCAAGTCAAACTTTTGTTTCATCTCTGCCTATCTACTGTCTTCCTGCCTGCCAGAGAGCTCAGAGCACACTGTCATACCCACCAGGCAGCAGCCAAGGCTATGGAGAGCCTTAGAAGTAACTTTAATGGCCTTTTGTAGAACAAACCTTCTCTAAAGTTTGTATTTTTAGTCTATTTTTTAAAGTAGAAATTGGTGATGGAATAGCTTGTGACACGCCTCTGAAGAGGCAATGCTGGTGGATTTTGGAGCCAAATAGGGAATTTTATCCTCAAAGGATGAGAAACCAGCAAAAGTCTGAGACTGCCTTTGTGTGCTTTACAGCACTGGGCACAGGGGGTACAGAGACTGGAAGAAGAGATTCCAAAGAACAAAAATAAAGCAGAAGGGAGAAACGCCTTTCCAGCTGCCAATCTCCAGGCAGCTAAAGCCCACAGCCCCCCTCCTTCCCCATCCTCAGGGAGAGAGACACCAACTGCTGCAGGACTTACAGGAACTGATCCTGGCAATGACAGACACGACCCAAGCCTCAAAAACCTTAGGAAAGAACAGCTCTGTAGACACACACTTTAAATAAATAAATAAAAGAAAGAACGAATGAATGAATAAATAAATAAATAAATATCTCATCCCGGGCCAGAATAGAGACTTCTTGGACCCCAGATCACTGACAAGACAGCCAGCAGTGGTGCTACTGTCATGTCAGTGCAGCTGTTGGCTCATCCACAGGAGAGGCTCAGCACAGCTTTTAGATGCCAGGACACAAAGCTCAGTCCAGGTGCAGCTCGTCCTGCTGCGAGTCAGGGCTGCTGGCAAGACCCCGGCTCTATTCCCAGGCCTTCTAATTGCATCAAAGGGAAGGAGAGTGGGAAAATGCCACAATTTTATTTCTGAAAGTAAGAGCTGATGAGGATTATTTACACACAGCAGTAATTCACAATTACATCAAACCCTTGGGTACCTTAATTCTGTGCATCACACAAATTACAGAGCACGAAGGGTTTCTAATTGCAAGTCTCTGGTAGCCAAGGAAAAGCTCAGGGAGCTGGATCAAAGTAGGTGCGATGCAAGCACACAGGGAAGCTCAGAGATACCCCACAAGGTTTCAGTGTACTCAAAAAATGCTCCTTCCTACACTCTGAGCCCAAAATTCATAAACCCATTAGAGAAAAGCTGATTTTCTCAGAATTTTTCACTTGCTCAGGAAACAAACAAAACTGAAACTCTTGATTCTGCATAGAGTGACCTGCAGCAGAAAAAATGGTTGCAAAGCAGGAGAGCAGCAGCTGGGACGTTGCTGCTGGTGCTGGAAGTGGCACTGTGCAGTCCCTGCTTGCTTCTCCCAAGAAACAGGCTGCCCTGGGCTAGTGCCATCCAGACAGCACGTCCTTGCCACGTGCTCAGCTCCAACACCAACTCTATCCTGCAAGCAGGTGCCAACTGGAACAAAAGCACCTTCAAAGACAAGTACTCCATCCCTCTGCACCATTGTCCTATTTCTGGGAAATAAATCAGTGCT
The DNA here is from genome assembly GCA_013399835.1 of Leptocoma aspasia. Lineage (NCBI taxonomy): Eukaryota > Metazoa > Chordata > Aves > Passeriformes > Nectariniidae > Leptocoma > Leptocoma aspasia. Next base: position 244,825 of record VXAX01003413.1, read on the forward strand.
TAAAGAAGGCCAAAGCATGCTGTGCCCAAACACAGCTTTCATTTTCTATTCAGAAGATACACAAGTGCCTTCAAGCTTTCCTCCATCCCCTGCCAGTCCAGGGGAAAAACACCCAGCAAAACAGAAATGAAGTCAAATATGCTTTATTACTTATTAGTTGGTAACGTAATACTTGTGACAAGCTGAAGAGTTGTAGCAGGCGGCTGTGGAAGTCACTACGCTGTTTAGAACAAAAACAGGAATGAGAGACAGCTCTGAAAGGCAGATTTTAAGCACAGCTCAGCCATCCTACCGTGCCCAAACCAAGTACTGTTATCCAGTTAATTTAGTGAATGAATCCCTCAGGGTCTCCAGCCATCTACCACTACAGCTCATTAGAGCCCAATATCCGACTTTTCATGTTGTATCACTGAAAGCACTTATGCTTAAAGCGTAATTAAACTTAAAACAAACAAGGGCCCGTTCCCCCCTGGGCTGCCCGGGCCGTGCCCCAGCCCCGCCCGGCCAAAGGCATCACCTGTGCCGCGTTATTTGGGACAGCGCCTGCTCCCCACCCCCAGGGCTGGCATCTGCCCCACCGCTCATCCTGAGAGCAATTAGAAATCTAAACACTGGCTGTAAGGCCTGGCTGTTGGGATTTAGACTCTTACAAACGAGTAATGCAGTAAGACTTGCTGTCCAACGAGGTGTCTTATTGAAATATCCCAGGCTGGTTTGCTTGTCACAGCTGTCGTTTCAGCCATTTGCACTTACACTGTATTGCTTTCATTACAAAAATAGAAATTTGTGTCCTAAGTGCTGTTACATTACTAATGCTAAATATTTAATTCCCCGGGGTTCTAATTATGGTTGAGCACTGGCAACACTGATTCTACTTTTTAATAACAACTGTAAAAGCAGTTTGAGCATTTTTCAATTAATTAAATACATAGTGTACGAGTAACCTCTTGTCATTTTGCCCTCCAGGACCTGGGCTAATTTGCGTGGAATAAAATGTTTTGAAAATTAACTGATATACTGGTCTGATCATTGTTGTTCTATTAAATTATAGTCTGCCAAATGAGTGGTGTATAATAGTTACATACTGTACTGTTCCCTTATTTATGATGGCATGGTGGTTTTTTGAAAAAAACTTCTCCAGCACATTTCTAGAGAGCACACTGGAGAGGCCTAATTAGCAGGCAGGAGATGGTCTATGCACCACGGGCATCAGCAGACTTACAGTGCAGGGAGACTTCAGCAATGAAAAACAAAGCCTCTCTCCATTCTCCAGACCTCATTTTCACCTTCTTTCATAGCTGAAATTAAAAGTGTTAATTAAATGACTTTCTGCTGCATAAACTCCTATGGATTAGTTAGTAGTTTACACTTTAACACATGGGAATTGGCTCACAATATTAAAACACACGAGTAGTTTAGAAATGTTTTTGTCTTCAGCTTGCAGAACCCAATGTGAAAAGATCTGTCCATAAAATTAGTTTGTTGGACTACAAAGACACTTAAAATGAGTTTGTTGGACACAAAGACATTTAAAAATACCTAGCCTGCTCATGCAAACAACCAGGCATAAAACTAACTTCTACTGCATACCTAACACAATGCTAAAATTATAATGTGTATTTTCCATTTAGACAATCCTAGAAGTTTAGAACACCGATGCACAACAGCACCTTATGTATCCTGGTAATGGAAACTAACCTCTTTTCCTAGTCCAACATTAAAGATAATACAAAATCAACCGGGAAAAATTTAGCAGAAAACCCTGCAATTTTGAAAATAGCTTTTCCACATGTTTATTCATAGCTGATGAAGAATGTTCTTTCAGCATGTATTTTAATATTGTATTTTATTTTACAGTGTGCAACAATGGTAAGTCAAAAATATTGCTTGAAAAATGCTTAAGGTCTGAACATTACAAAATATACAGGGGAAAGTTTGCTAGTTTTAGCCAAGTAATTTCACAGTAATGACAACATTCTACTCTGAAATCATATGAAATACAGATGATAGATAAACAAGTATATTCTTTCACAACTTGCAAAAGTATCACACATGTGGAACGTTGCACTCATCATACTAGCTAAAATGAAAGCCAGCCTCAGTTTATGCTGAGTAAGATTCCTTGCTTGCTACTACGACACTCACACAGTAAGAACTGTAATTCAAACTAAGCAGGGCTGTATTTCAGTTTAAAAAATAAATAAATTAAAAACCCCTACAATATACTGCAGATTACTTTTGGTACCAAGCAAATTGAGATTCTCAGTCAGCATTAAAACATTCTTTTTTCCAAATAAATACTAAATAGAATATACAATCACTGTCAAATAAAAGTGCTCAGGTCAAGCATTTGTTTGTAGGTGTACAAGTCCATACATAAAACACATACACAGACAAAATATGAAGAACACGAGCAATGTATTGCAATAACAGCTCTCTTCTTAAAGACAGATTTATGTAACAGCATAAAAGTTGGAAGTTATCTTTACTGCTATTAAAAGCTCCCCAGTATCTCTAGATGTCTGCCTTCAATAAATCCTGGAAACATTCGGCTCACATACTGAGTTTTAAGGAATGTGCAGCATATGTCAGCTTCAATAAAATCAGTACAGTTCTTTAATTGCTCCATTCAACCAGCAGCTGCTTTAACAAAGTATTTTTCTGAACATGTAAAAATGTAAAATACCCAAAAAAACAGTGATCTATGTGCAATGACCACTCAGCATCTAACAATAATGGATACACTGAAGGACAAAAACGTGAGCTGTGCCAAGCCCATAATTCTCAGTGACTGACTGTAAAGCACTTAGAGCCAGCATTAAGTTTTTAAAACTCTAACCCTAATCAATCATAAACAAAGAAATAAAGATCTCACAGTTATTTTTAAAATCTTAAACACTAGCACATAACTTAAAATAATTTTTCTGCTTTTTCCTGATTTGCACAGCATTATTCCCCAGTAAAATATGGACTTCTGCATGAAAACAGGCTTGTATATACAAGCTGAAAAATAACAACACCTATTTAAACACCTGAGGTAATTATACCTGGCATTTTGGACTTTGGTGGTAATGTATTGGTTGCCATAGAGCAGAACACACCCCTGTTGGCCAAAAACAAAGGTGCACAAGATTCAGAAAACTACATGGAGACAACCTCTCCCCTACTCCAAACACATCTGCCCACAAGTCTTTTCATGGTACAGGACAGCAAACACCATCTCCCCAGGCTGTAGGGCACTTGGAAAAGTACAACTTGCACACATTTGGTGACAGCATGGTAACAAAAGCCCATTAAACAGAAAAAAAAGGCAGATAACTGGATACAATCAACTTGCAATCATTTTCTTGCAATGTGTTAGTGAATGGGTGCCAGCTAACTAATCTTAGTAGAGAACATACCTAATTTATCCACAGCAGGTTGTTGTCAGATTATTTTCAACCTAATAATTATTTCTAGCAGAAAGGCAACATTACACTCCGTAGAAGCAGACACTCTGTAGAAGACATCTGCTCTGAAAAATGATGTTCATGTGCTATTTGATTAATGTGGGTGGGGGGAGGATGCATGAACCAGAGAAACCCACCTAAGCCAATGAAACACCCTACAGGAGCAAGGGGTCAGGTGAAAGAGGATCTTTGAAAAAGGCATGGCACTAGGCAACAGGAACATTCCCAATGCCCTTCCCAATCCTTTTTTGGAGATAAGTTACTTAATTAACTTTGAGTAACTTGTCAGTGGAAGCTGCTATTCTATGAAGACATTTGCCACACTGAGACTTCTCGCTCCCTTCCAAGCCAGAAGGATGTCTAAGATGACCCAGTCCGACCCCAGGTGTTGCAAAAGCCACAGAAGCCTGTGAGGGATTCCTCTACCACACCCAGCCATTTGTTCAAGCATATACCTCTATAAAAATATTTCATCCTCATTCAAAAGATAGAAAATCTAATATTGCCTTTCTAATAATTTCTAATGATTCATTGGTCTTATTAAAAGTTTGCTCCTTAGTTTGTCATAAACTGATCTTTATCTCTGTGTATTGTCAACACATATTGCTTCAAAAATGTTGTGTTATGTCTGGAGTATGCAAACAGTTATATAAAATCAAGTGTTCCATTACAGATGTAAAGATTATTGTCAGGAATGCGCCTTTTATTCAATCAAGTTAGAACTGAAATTAGAGTTAGAAAGTAACCATATAGTACCAGTTAAGAAGGTAAACTATGTTTTTTCCAACATATTTGTGGAGAACATATATAGAAATCATGTGTTTATAATAATAAACACACCATTATGATTGGGATTCCTGATAGATTCAGACTGAATGCAGCAATCACTGAAGAGCCAGGAAGTCTACTTGAAACCAACCTATTATTTGGAATATTTTAAAGAAGAAAATCTGCCTTCCCTGAAGTTTTGTTTTATCTTTGTAGCCCTACATAAACAGTATGGCAGTTTAATTATAGTATTTGATCGTTTAAAGTGCTTGGATGTAAAATTTTACTCATCAGCTTCATCCATGACAGTGCTCTATGTAAGGCGTTATTTTTCAGTACTGGTTTACCTGTGTATTACCACTTAGGCAGGTAAACAGATTCCTTGGCAACCACAAGCATTTCATTAAACATTTCCATCTTGGTACTACAATAGCCCATTTTAAGATAAAAAAGAGTCATTTGAATTATGGGCTGTCTCAGAGAGCTGTGGAGGTCATTTGCACTTAGTTCATGCTCAGGGGAGATATGTGACAGTCGTTTGGGGGAGGCACATCACTCCTGAATCCAGCACTGAGCTCAGCCAAGGCTCAACCCTGGGCTGCTGGAACAGGGCACAGCTGTCACACCTGGAGCCACACCTGCCCTTCCTTACACACCTGGCATGTTATTTTGCTCCCTTCCATATGTACAGTATGGCCACTGCATATTCCTCATCCTTTGCGTCAAGGACAAATAAAAGATCATGGATGACACACAACCTGAGCTGGAGACTCAGTCCTTTCTGTGCCTGTGCTCTTTTCACCTGGCAGTGCCCCGAGAGGAGATGCAAGCAGTGTTGCTGCTCTCAGGTTTCTGACAGATCAGAAAGCCTCTTGTTCTTCATATGCCCAAGCCAGCTCTAAGAAGGCACCTACACCCCACGGCCTTTGCACAAGAAGGGTCAGTGTGGAAGGAGCTGTTCAGTGCATTGCTTTCACTCAGTATGTCTTTGAGTACTACAGATTATCCATACCATTCTAATTTTGGCACAGGGAATCTCAAGAGCTTGGATGCCTCACCAGACTCCAGCATCTACTGATTCAACACTGTAGAGGAAGCAACATCAGGCACTCCTGCTGGAGGTGTTCTCCCTTCTCCACTCCAGGCAGTTCATGTGTGAAAAGCAGTTCTTCTGAGGCATGAGTTGGCTGAGGCAGGCTCTTTGATGAGTGAAGTAAAAAGTGTGTAACTTGTACCATTCCCACACCTTGACCAGACACATTTTCCTGAAATAGGTGTCTGTCATGTACACACACACGCCAGCTCTCTGCCCTCATACTGGCACACACAAGGAGGAAGTCAAAGAGCACAGGTTTATTTTGCATTGCCCAGGATGTCCCTGGAATGTGAATATTATGCATGACAGATCTGCACAGCTTTCTAACACGTCCAATTTTTACCACATCCGAGAGATGTAACTGCACCTGCTGAAAAGGCGACACAGCAGGGCCAGTCCTCAGCAACACTCTTGTCAACTCACCACCCTTCCCAGACATGACGTCTGCACAGCTGGTCTGTGTATGCCCTGTCCTTTCAGCCAAGTGACCCAGGGCACTGGATAACTCATATTTGATAACACAATTAACTTTGGCTGAAGTAAGTCTGTGCGTGCTCAGGGAAACTGTTCAGTTTGCTTCCCTAGCAGAGAGAGAATGAGCAAGCAAGCATGCATGGAGCCTCCTCCTTTAACCACCACAGCTGCTGACAAAGGAGCCTGTATCTCTCGCTTTCTCTGAAGTTAATCCCAGCAGTTTAAAGCAGACTTGTGAAAAAAGCATGAATCTGAAGTTACTCTGAAACGCTACTCCAAGGACACATTAGTTCCACTAGAGTCAAAGTATATGCCAGACACAATAGGTCAAGTTCTAGTCGGAGAGATTGCACAGAAAGTAAGAGCTAATAATTCTTAATTTGGCATAACATGACATTCCCAACAGCTTCTCTCTCTCCTTCCAGTAATTGTATCTTGGCAGTGTACATATTAAAAAAATCATTGCACAAAAGACATGTGCTGTCAGGGAAAAAAACCCCAAAAACCAAAACACCTTTCTTTGTGTTGTGTCATTCCAAAAACTGAAGACAGTTCCACTGAAAGGTAAAATATGCTGATGAAAACATAAAGGGGACAAAACCTCATTCATTCCTTATTTGTTTAAGAATTACTAAAAAGAAACATTTTTGCAGGAGGCTAGGGCAACAGTAACTTAGACAATAATAAATTGAGCATTGTAACAATAACTGTTCCATTGAATAAAAGAATTCTGGCAAGAAACTTTTCACATTGCATTCAACAGATATTCAAACAAATGAATGAAGTATGTAAGTTAAATTACTTCAAAATAAAGACTTTCCAGCAGTTTACCATAATGACAACATGCTACAGAAAGATACAATAGCTCTTTGTAGACTAAAAATTGTCAGTTTTATTTTACAAAGATGACTTCCAAAAGCATCTTGTCATGACAATCGAGTTTTGAGGAAAAAACAACCTGTCATTTGATAAATAGATGAAATTAACTGTCATTAAAGCCACTTAAGCACTCCTCCTTCCTGTTATCCTTCTCATCTTGGCAGTAACTGATAACAAGATTTCAGGGAGGCTCAGTCATTGATGGCAGGATCTAGAAAAGAAACAATTTTGCATACAGTTATTCTCATTTACAGCTTCTAGTTATTGTATTTCACTAACCTGCACTTAATTGGCTTCCTTCTGCCCCGGCATGAGCACAGTAAACCATGTACTTCATAGAAATCACTGTTACACCTTACACCACGAAAATATCCAGGTGGCTGCATGGTGTTAATATTACAAAGAAAGGTAACAGTAACAAAGTCCTGGTAACAGAGCCCTGTCATCCACCAACTGTGAATTGCTAACACCAGCCAGTGCTTTAGCCAGCAGGGACCAGACCTTACTCATTATCATGCAGTTCATTACTTATGGGACATGGTTGAACTTGAGCCTGTAACTTCTGGAAAATGTACCACTTGTCCACAGGAACATACCAACAAAATAAATGAAGGACCAGATGCAATGGTTACAGCAGAATTAGTGAAGAGGCACACTACAACTGCATATTTCCTTCCCCTGTTCCCCCCAAAAAAACATTACCCAAGATTTTTTCTGACTAAGCAAGCAGCTTCAAGAGGAAAGAAGGACATGGATTGGACAAAGAAAAAGCTCTGAGCCTTGCATATCCAGATTAAGTCCCGTGCAACCCCAGGAGGTTTTGTGCATGGCAACCCCACTTCCAACATACAGAGTAATTAATTGTATTCTCACATTAAAGCTACCATGGCACACCTCCACCTTGGCAGATTTCTAGCTGGCTTTAATCCTTTCCACCTTCCACATGCCAGGTTCCTCACACCAACTGGCCCTCAGTGACAGCTGAGTTTTCAATGCCATACAGTACCTTGATGCAAATGGGTTTTGCCCTTTTTTCCACCTTTTGCTAGGCTACACTGCCACTTAGTCACTGCACTGACATAACAACTCCACCTTCTCTGCTGCAGTGCAGCTGTACATCCACTGATGTGACAATGGAAAGTGAGGGGCTTCATCCCTACAGGAACAGAGCTGCCTTTCAGTTTGCAACTTGCATCATTTTCATGCCGAGGACAGAGCATATGGTCCTTCGAAGGGACATCAAAATAAATATGACAGGTCAGTGCAATCATCATACTGAATGAATTCAAATGATGCCGTATCTAAGATGAAATGTGTGCACATAATAAAGATTCAAATGACAAAAAAATTCCCCTATCCTCTATCCCTCTTTGAATTATTTATGACTTCTGCAACTCCAGCTGTTGCCACCAGCCCAAGGACACTACTTCATTTTGGGAATGACACTTCATATTAAAAGATAAGTTAACAAAAGAAAACAAAACAAAAAAAGAAATAAAAGGACACTGTGGGCCTTTAAAGACCACAGAAAACCACAATACATCTTTTCCCAGCTCCTACAAAGGAAAATAATCAACAATCAATTCTGTTCATGTTTCTCAACTAGTTTCCATAATTCCAGACACAGATTTCAACACTCATGCATTAAGTCAGCCATGCCTTTTTAACCATGGCAGTTAAGCAAGACTCTCACAGCATCTTGGATCCCTCACATATTTTTATAGAGTTATCTCAGTCTTAAAGTTCACCGTAAACCATATGCCAACACACCAAAGACTGTGATACTATCAGCACCACTGACAGCTTTTAGTACATAAAATGGTCATTACAAAAGAATAGAATATTTGCATATATGGAATTGCTTTTGGGAAAGCAATAATTTGTCCACAAATTTAAACAAAAAGAAACAACACCTTCAAAGTGTAGCTTAGGGCACAAAGAATTGGTTTCAAGTAATCATGACATTTAGATGAGCAAATTCTACATAGTGCTGTCTGCCCACTTGTAGACTGCTCTGATTTGGATTCCATCACAGATTAGTTCTTTGATTTCAAATAAGTAATTTGGCAATGGGAAGGAGGAGGAATGGAGAGACTTAGCCAGTAAGCACAATTTCCATCACCTACATCAACATGCTCTCCTCTCTCACTTCAAACTAAATTTGTTTTACTTGGCTGGTCTGTAGAGCAGATAGATAACAGAGAGGCTGAGTAAACAGGAAAACAAAATTAGAAATCCACCATTGCTACTTTATTCGTAATGGAATCAAGATCTGAATTGTTACACAAAACCACCCACTACAAGAACATACCGATGCACTATGTTCACTGTGAAATTAAGTTAAATGGGTCAAAATTTGCAAGTTGTGGAGTGCTGAGAGACATACAGCCCCTAAATATTAGCTCTTCATGACTGACCATAGCCTCATCTCTGCCACACATGATATTAATCTGTTCTCTACTCATGATCTTAATTTCACAGTGTTTTCTACTTTTACCTAACTGAACAGCAATTGGGCCTATGTTCTGCTCCTGGGAGATCCCAAATGTTACAAGAACTTTTAGCCAATTAATTATTTAGGATTTCTTTTTTGTCTGAGGTTTTTATTTTCTCCTCCATAGTCCACCTGAAAGTGGACTAACAATTGTCACAGTTCCAACACAGAAAGATGTATGAATAAACTGCAGAGCTTCCAAGGCACCATCATCAGACATCTCCAGTATCACCCAGAAATTAAAAAAAAAAAAGCCAAGAATGCACCATTTGTCTTTAGTGCCAAGCACACAGTTCAGGCCTGAGTTGGAATGCCAGATATTCAATAAACAAACTCATCTTTGGGAAAGGCAGAAAAGCCAGAGTTGTTGCCTGTCTCACAAGTGAAAAATGCCAATGGCTTGCAAGCAGAGATCTGCTGTTACTCAGTTTGGTACCATGAGCTCATGCAGTGTTATTCAGGAAAAGGAGATGTTGTTAAAACAAACATTTATTTGCCCTTCAGTCTACACCAGAGCTGGCACCCAGCCCTGCACAGTCTCCCTCTTCCTTGCTACTGTGGGAAAGCTACTGAACAAGAATCCTCCCCTTCCATCTCCTGCTGTTGGCCAAAGAAACAAAAAGGTACAGAAACAAAGAACAGGCAGAGAACCTGAGGTGTGTAAAATGTCACTGAGCAGGAAGTTAAGGTAACATTTGTAGATCTCCTGTAACATTTACAGGAGCCCCAAATTCTCCTGCTGTCACAGCTGTATATTTCAGTTTATTACTGCCTCACCATTAATAATTCTCCAATATTTTGCTATGCACAAACCCTCTCAAAACTACAATTATTTAGTTGTAACCCACTCAAAGGTACATCACACTTTTTTTCTGAAAACTAACAAAATAAAAACAGGAACATATCTCACATTCCAGGGTTGCCATTTAACTCTCAATGCCACAGGTTCTCAAGTGCCTCCTGAAATAGTTTCTAGCTGTGCTAAAGGAATGACATTTGGAAAAAATCACCTGTGTGCTGATAGGAAAACATCCTTCTGAAGATTTTCACAAGCTAGTTGGATGCAATTGAAGTTAGTCCTCAGAAAATAAGGAAAGTCGTCTCCATGCCCAAACATGCTCACTAAATGCTTCTGGCTATGACATTATTTCATAATTGACACATTACACACAAACACCCCAAGAAAATACCTTTTTGTCTATGTCTGGATTACATGGCTATTTATACCCAGTGCTTCTGCAGAGCCTTCCCAACATTGCACGATGCTCTTGAATACAAATGACCAATTGATCCTTTCACGTGATAGGGTGGGGGTTTTTTTTTAGCGTTCAATACTTCGAATGTTAAAAAAAATTGTACCTCAACATGGTCTTTAATCTAATCCTTACCCTGAACAATTGAGTACATTCGTATTAATCTATTAGATGCTTTTCCACACCACACCTATGGCACTGCATAAATTACTGTAATTTAAATGAATTACTACTTGAGAATTCTCATGTGGTAAGAAACATGCAGTGTTATATGTTATGGAAAGAAAAATGTGCATTATGGTAACTAAGTTTTATACCACAGTATATCTAGGTGCTCATAAACCAGCCATTCTAAACTGTTGAAGAACAAGAATATTAGACTGATCACACAGAACACACATCAGTATGTCAAGAAGTCAATAATATGAAATTAAATATACAGTTTATTTAGATATAGTCCCATGCCCATATTCAGAATCCACATTAAAAATGTCATTAGGCTAGCTGAAGAATATTACTGCAAAAGACATTTACACCTCTAGTAATTCTATCTCTGCCCTGGATAACTTGCATTTTCCTCTTTATATGTTTGGTCTACTGAGACATATTAAAGAAAAAAGAACTTGGAGAAAAGAAAAAAAAAAAGAAAAAATAAACAGGAAAAAGCCCTGAAGTTCTTTTGTTACATTACTCCACATATTACCAATGTTTAAGGATGACTTGTTTAAGACTGCACATTTCAACTACCTAACAGTAAAGAATGAAAAGCTTCTTGCTACAAGCTAAAAAGAAAGTCTTTACCATGCTCCTTGAAGAGCTCATTTTCACATTACTCAGGCTTCATTATGCTGAATCAATATTCGTTTAGTCACTGGGTTATTGACATATTTTAAAATAAAAGTATACCCTTCAGCTACTGCACTCATTACGGGTAATTTGTCTTGTCAGGGAGCAGGGAATATTATCCCAGTCTTTCAGGGGCTGACAGCCCATGGAAATACCTCCCCTTGGTTACAACTGTAAATAATTTTAAGGTAAAATATTGAAAAATCAATGACTGTTTCCTGCAATCTGTCACAAACAAATCAATCATAATCTGCACAGCCAGAGAGTATGATTTGAAGGAGATGAGAGCAGATGTAATTCTTGGCTGGAATCTCTCATTTCAAAATCATCTCACATAATGGTGTCATCATTTAAACACTTAGCAGTCACTGCAACTGCCACTCATAACATCTAGTTGGACAAAACCACAAGGAAGAGGAGGAGAAATGCCACTGCTGCTATGTAAACAAACACTTTATTTCAGTGGTTGCAACATTAGCAAATTTCACAGATAAAACAACAGGGCCTGCCCCTCCACAAACGACCAAGGTGCTTTTCCTTCTCAGTGGAAGACTGCCTCTAAATTAGCCTCTCAAAATGCAAAGCATTTTAAATTTTAAAACCAAACTATGTTTCATAAAAGGTGAGAAATAATATCTGGTACTAATACTACTTCTAAAAATATTTTTATTCACTCCACATTGCTCATAACAGAATTACGCATCAAATTCTTAAGAGATTAAGAAATGAGAATTATCTGAGATACCTTTGTCTTTTTAAGAGCAATAAGGATTTCAATGCTTCTTTGTCCTCTACATATTACATTTCACATCTAATTTTCATTAAGCACACACTGACTCAACTTTAGGGTAAGAACCACTGCAAAGTACGCGAGAAAGAAAGTCATAACCTACACAAATTAACTGCTAATACATTTTCAACTTGCATTCAAAGATTAAATGTTGTATATGGAATTACATCTGTTTAAATGATCAATTTATACATAAAGAATTAACTACTGCATTCAGAATGCTATAAACTAACCTTTTGTAAATGTGAATAAATTGTGTACAACTAATCTATTTTTATAGAGTAACACTAATGCTTAGACCAAAATTATTTCCTCATTTGTCTCTCCACCTCACTACATTTTCACCCCAATACTACAGTGTTTAAAAGAATTCTCTGCAGATACAACAGGATAAAAGTGCTGTGCAACTGCAACCATAGGCCTAAGCCTGCATTTCCTGCACAAACAAAATTTACAAATGCTCATGGAGTGTTTCCCTCTGGAGTCTATAATTTGAGCTCTTAATCTTTAATGTGCAGAGCCCGTTATCACATACTCATTTTAATCACATTAACCTTAGCAACTCCTAATTCTGAATATTTATCTTACAACTGTGAGACTAAGAAAGAAATGCAACCAAAAAGATGAAATTATTTTTTCTTTTCTTGAAAAAAATCCCTTAATACTGTTTTTAAAAATGAAAGAATGGGGCATATTATACATCTAAGTAAACCTCTCCAAGGTTTGCCTTCCTTTAAAGCAGGCTTTAAGTCTCTTTATCTTCTACTTGGAAAACATACATCTCTAACTCTTTATTGATATACATCAAAACCACTATTGTTTGTAACAGCTAGACAGATTTCCTTTCTTAGCAAAATAAATTATTAAAAAAAAAAAGAAACTGAAGTCTTAGACCAGAAGAAGCAGTTAGTGCCTTAGAGGCTAACTAAGTGTAAATATCAGCCACGAAGAAAATCAGCTTATTGTGGGGAAAGGCCACTCCACAGCGAAAGGAAGCGGGAGGAGGCAGCGGGTGAGGAATTGCTAAAAACCAGAGCAGCTCCTAGAAATGAGTTGCAGTTCCCCACTTTTTCCCTGGATGAGATCTATAATGAAGCTATCCAATAGACAGCCTCAGGCTCCTCAGCCCTTTTAAATCTCCTCCCTGGCCCAGCACACTGACAGAGGGAAGCCCTGCTCACCACCATTGTGTGAGGGAGAAGCGCGGTGCGCTCCCAACGTGTCTGCAGCTTCCCCAGTGCCATTCCCCTGAGCCAGCTTCTCATTTCTTGTGACAATCACCTAATTAGGTGGGTCAAGAATTGCAGAAGATAGAAGAGATTCATTCTCCCTTACATGCCAGTTCTCCTATTTGTAAAAAGGAAGGCAAACGGCTCTTCCACTCCATTGTAAGGCACTTAATAAATGTTAATAATAATTAAGTCAGTCACATCTCCCAGACAACACTGTCAGATCTTTTTTTGCAGTATTTCAGAACTATTTGACTCAGGAGGGAGCTCCCACAAGCTCCAGAGAGAAAAGGACTCATGAATTCCATCCTTCAATGCAAGAGGTCACAGAGGGCTGTGCCACAGCAGACATGTCACAAGCCCTGAGGAGCAAGAGCAGCACATGCTGCTGCACTACAGATGTTAATAGGTCAGCACTGTGAGTGCAATTTCCTGCTGGACAAAGCATTAAGATGGTCTAACAGCTAGCAGGACTGTGAAGTCTTTCTGGTTAAGAAGTTGAACTAGATTCAATTTCTTGAATGAAAAGATGGGGGGTTTTATTCCATCTTTATCAAGAAACAAAAGCACTACCGGTTATGGAAAGAGCCGAAAAAAGAAAACCACTGGCTTTAAAAAAGCTACTAGCATTTCCTCTAGTACCCACCTTCTCCATTTACTGCTCTCACTCATAATGTTCCTTTAAGTCACTGGCATATGTTCATTTATTTAATGCAGCTCCACATGATCACCAAACAATATAGCAATGCCATATTACATCATGCAACATTACTGATATAACACTATTAGCAATACTCTACCTATTAAAGTTTATAAAGTCTTCATGTCTGGGCATTACAGAAAGATGACGAATCCTGCTTTGAAAGAGCTCCTGCCTTCCCATTCTGTCCTTCCCTTCTTCAGCATTGCTGAGACCATCTCACTGAGCTCATCTGGGGAGGATAAAAATAGAAAGAAAACAACATACTTATTACATGCACCATGCAATTTTCTCAACAGAAATGGGAATAAAGTTGATGTATCTGGAAACATTAATTCTGCATTTTGTAAGTGACTGAACCCAGCACCACAAAGGAAAGTGCCCCTGCTGTAATGCTTTGCTTAATGAATCATATCATACTCATAGCAGATTACTTACCATTAACTCTGAACAGGACTTAATATGGGTAAAAATACTGCAAGCCCAGCTGCATTCTGGCTTTGTACTAGGTCTCCTCCCATATTCAGGCAGGTACAGGATAGGATGGACTGCTGGGTTCATTCTCCCCACTGTGGATCTCACTGCTTCTCTCTTGGGTGTAATCTATAAAGACACAAAGAAGGGACATACAGAGAATGGGGGATGGAACAAAAATACAGTATTTTTCACTAATTCAGACAGCATGTTTCTCTGACAAACAAGGATTACAGACTGAGCAATGCAAGGGTTTCTTCACCCATTGATCAGGTATGTTTGTTAAATCCCACAGACACTATGTTAGTGTCACATCCCACTGGATGGTGTTCAATCCTGCATGTTCCAAGAGGTGCACCACAAATAGGTGCCTATGGAAATCAAAGATCTAAGGAATGGGGCAGTTTAATGGAATTTTGCTAATGAACCAGTACAGCATTAGTTACTTGCTCTTGCTCAAAGCACAACAGTCTAACAATTGTATGAGCATGGACACCAATTTACATCTGAACATTTCTGAGACCAGCAGAGCTCCTGTTAGGTAAACTGAGGCCAAGGTTACACAAACAAATCTAGGTCATAGGATGTCCCAGAAATGTAAGGAGAAAACAAACCCAGGTCTAGCCCCTTGCCTGCTATTAAGTTTTCCCATCCCTTCTCAGCCAGTCTAAAAGTCTCTCCACCCTTCTGCAGCCTCCTCTCAAAGAACTACCTGGATGACCTCAGCTTAAGTTTCACTTAGGGACACAGTAGCACAGTGTATACTCAGGGAATATCAACTGAATTTTAACTGAAGCAAGAAATTAAATACCGAAATAAACTTAAGAAAAAGTACAAAGGAAAAAATACCTTTAAAATTACTTTTGAAATTTAGGCTCCACAGAGCTGTCCTCTTCCCAAGAGACATTAATGAAACTTAATGCCCACAGGAGCTGGGACACAGCAAGGTCCTTCCTAGATGAAAGCCAGAAAGTCAGCACAAACAAAGTAATTCTCGCACTGCCAATATCATAAAGAAGTTGTAGCCCCTTTTTATAATGACAGAGTATTCTTAATAAAAGCTTCAAGCAGGTTTTACAGCTGCATATTATCCAATGAAACCAGTAATAAACAGCACTGTAGAATTATTTAGTGCAACTCCAATACACCGAGAGTCTCAACCTGGGTTTTATTTATCACACCGGCTAAAATGTTTGTTCTTGGCTTTACAGTAGCAGCCAAGCCTGTAGCTATCTTTTATCCCAGCACACTGCCATCTGGATATTGATACTTTGCTATGGGATATGAAAGAAGAGCATAGTTACCTAATACAGCTTAATTGAAAACACAGGACCTACATATTACACCATGCATTATTCTACACAAAATTAAATCTGAAGAGCATGAAAATTTCTGTAGATGTCAGCAGAGAATATCTCAGAGGTAAATGCTGTGCTCTTAATCTGCGCTAGAAATACTAAGAAATACTGTGAAAAATATGTGCTTACAAAAAGAAAAAGCTCGTTTTTGCTCTGCTGGGAAAAAAAGAAATTGCTCAGGAAAGTGCATCTCCTTCAGGAAGAGCAGGAGAGTCATCAGTCACATGTTTATTAGTACAGTAAACTCTGTTATGGTGATCCATATTCACCTTGAAAGGTCCAACTGGTTTGTTTTTTTCCTCAAGCAATGATTTATATAATAAAAAAAAATACACTGGTTCTACAAATACATTCACTTTAATCTGCAAAAAACAGCTTCAAGAATCATCTACATCTGCACTACCCACATTAAGGAATACAGACTGTAAACCTCTAATGTTAATAAAACCCCAGAAACTATGAACTGCTAAAAAGAATTCCTTGGGTACAAGGCCAGAAAGGCTACTTGGCTTTGTGTTCCCCCTCAGAGAGGTACTGCTGAGCTCGTGCAAACACCAGTCATAAGGACTGGAAATATATGTAAGTAAAGCAGATAAAGAACAAAATCTTTGGAACACAACACTGCTATTAAGACACTCATCTCTAACACCCACACTGGAGGCCAGATTCCAGCTACAGGAGCTCCCACCACGCTGCAGTACCTGCAGGCAAAAGGAATTTGCCACCATGAGGGAAGCTGTGGGCTCACATACATCCCATAAAACAGCACAGGGAGCCACAGCCACCCTTCCCACTGAGCTGCTCCTCATTCACTGTAAGAGCCAACTAACAGTAGATGTGGCTTGCTTTAAGTGAAAACTTGTTTTAGACATGAAAGAAAGCAGTTTTTCATTTTTCACTCAGAGCCTATTTTCTGCATATGTCCATGGAACTGTAAGTAAAATAAACCCTAAAGACATTCTTAACTTAGTCCATACTATGCCAACAAATTCAAGCAAATAATGCCATTTAAGTTAATTACAGGAAACTTCAAGGAAACTGAAATACAGTTTCAAGTTCTCCCATGATACTGTCAAGATCTTTAGAGTTACATGCTCAGTACAATAACTAGGTGCTTGAAAGGCTTGTCAGCTGCACTTCTGCAGTATTTTATTCCACACACTGAAAACGCTCCTGAACCAATTTAAAAAAAAAAAAAAAAAGACTGGAGCTGATAATCAGGTTTCTTCTAGCAGACAAGAAGTGATTTAAAATAGAAAGGCTTGGAGAGAAAAACAAAACTCTAAGCTACCTAATACCCAAATCCTAGGCACAGAAGAGTAATTCAAGGTGTTCACGAGTTTACAGCTTGATCTCAGCCCACAAACACAGAGAGTGTGAACAGGGAGCATCTCGGGCAGAGGAAGTGCAGGCAGAAGAGACAACAGGGCTGAGGGTGCCCTGCCCCAAGAGCTCCTCCTGGGACCCCTTACCCAGGTAAGAGCCACAAAACACGGGCACTGCCACTGCACTGCCTGACCCTGAACTCCCAGCACTGCACCTGAGGGAAGTGGCAGCAGTGTCTGCAGGAAAGGGCCCCTCAGTTCTACAGCAAATATTTTACATGCACGGTTTTAGCTCTTGCCCAGTTAATAATGCACTGATTTAACATAGAAAGACACAAGCCCCTCCCTCCACTTTGCATGCTAATTAGTTTTACTTCTATGGTAGTGCAAAGATGAGAAAGGAAATTTTCTTTTCTCTTCGTGCCTAATCTAAAAAATTAATATAAACATGTATTTATTTTTCTCTGTTTTGAGTTGTTAATACTTTAAAATACACAATATAAAACATCTCTTATCAGATGTTTCCTGCAGCAATTTCCACTACCATCCGAGTCTCACAGGTTTTTCTTTTAATAGAACAGCTTTAAATGAAATAGGGTATCTTGTAGGAGAATTACTTTTAAATATTTTTTTTCTTTAAGAGGATTCCCTTTAGCATCACATACAGATCTCTTGGTAATATTGTCCCAAATTAAACTGGAGAAACAAATTCAGTGTCTAAGGTCAGGTATTCTGATAAAGAAATATCAAAAAGGTTTTGAGAAAACAGCCTCCTTCTCATCTGTAAAAAGAAAAAAAAAGTTGAAATGATCTCCTAATGCATCTCCCTTCATAATTCATGCCGAAAGATGACATTTTCTCAGGATCTTAATTAAGATAATGATGAACACCTGTGTCGGCATTCTTTGGCAAGACAGCATTATCCATCATAATCTTTTAAGTACTCTCAAAAAAACCCAACAAAACCGTATGACGGAACCAATCTGTTGCCTCTCCTTGCACTAAGTTTTACATCTCAGACACACAGAGGAACGATTAGATCTTTAAAGACTGCAATAAAAACAGGATCGTTAGATTTTAAAGTT
Source organism: Leptocoma aspasia (assembly GCA_013399835.1). NCBI lineage: Eukaryota > Metazoa > Chordata > Aves > Passeriformes > Nectariniidae > Leptocoma > Leptocoma aspasia. The sequence continues at coordinate 263,045 of VXAX01003413.1, forward strand.
TCAACAGAAAGCAGCTATTAAATTAATTAAATTAAGGTGTATCATATCCAAGATAGCCAAGTTTAACTCCATTCACTAAAAGCCACCTGGAACCAAACCACTTACAGTTAGAGCTTACCAATAGCTGTACTTTCAAACTATAGTTTGCTGTTACTTTCAGGATCATTCTCCCTATTTTCATTTTTTTCTCCTGGAAAGAAAATATTCTCAGCTGATCCGTTCTGTACATTTATGCACTAATTTATTAGGCCATTTTACGCTGTACCCCGTTTGCACAATCTAAATGAAATCATGCAAAAGAAACCAGCATAGAAAAAACAAATATGCAAATTCAAATGTTGCTATATTTCGGGTCACGTTTTGTGCAGTCATCTCAAATCCAAGTTCCACTCACACCAAAAATCCTGCTGGAGTCCAACTACTAAACTAACCAAAGACCCTTTTAACAGCTTTGCAGGACCAGCCGATCAGACTGAAGGATATAAAAATAGGGATTTTAGTTGTTTATTTATAGAAGCTGAATCTAAATTCACACGCCTAAATTTAAATAATGTGAAGAGTGCACAGCCAGCCTGTAAATCTTTCCCATTGTTAAATAAAATTTTAAGGGCAAGTGTTTTTTCTATTGCATTAACAATTTATCTTCCAAAAAATTACGAGAAAAATAGACAAAATCCAGAATTTTAACATCAACTTGCACTGTTATAGTTTCACTGGCAGCTGCAAAATACACAAACTCCTAATACCAAGAACTTGTCCATACCTTCAGATGCACGTACCTTCAGCAAAAATGCAGAGAAGCAGAAAATGTATCCTCAAGCCCCAGGTTTGTTAACAGAACTGATGAACAACAAAAGAGTCCTGAAACAAACTTCATATTTTCCTTCAATCAAGTGGTTGAAAAGTCCTGCAAAGCAGATTAGTCTTAGGCTTTCACATTTTAATATGCTGCTATAAGAGAAAAAGTTGCTGTGACTAGTCATTCAGTAGAGCTATCAATGTGCAAATAAAGCAGAAAATAGAGACATCCTTAAGAAATGAGACTCAAATTTGATATAAAGTGAAGGTGACAACCACAGCAATAGAACTATAAACTAAATGTTTCAATATCTTGAATAATTATCTACAGTTCTTTTAAAACTGCAAAGAATATAACAGTGGCATAATGTAGTGAGAATGTCAGTTTGATAGGCACTTACAATCCTGACAGCATAAGAGTGCTATCACTACCATTTATTAATCAGCTCTGGTATTATGTTTGCAAGGCATGAAAGTATGCATGAACTCACCACAGTTTCCAAAATGTATGCCTACAGAAGAAAGATTAGTGCAACATCAGAAATAAAGAGGGTAATTTTACATGACGTTAACCTTACCTCCTCTTCAAAAAAGTCAGATGCCATGGGAAGATGGTTAAAACTTCTCCTTCTTCCTACAAAGAAAGGAGGACGGAAAAGCAGTTAGTTATTCTACTCACATATAAAATGAATGTTAAATGTATAAAACTTGACCAGATGATATCTCACTCCCCGAACAAGGGGGATTGTCAGAGGATTATGACAGAAGAGCTTTCGAGTGGAGAAAGAAATGCGGTGCTCCAGAGCGATCGCTATAATGAAGCCGGGGACAAATACCGGTGACACCGTGCAGTCGAAAACTGATGAAAGTGCACACCTGTGTGGATTGAGCATGTAAGGGAGCGTGCGAGCCGAGGATGGACCCGTCCCGCTTACCGGGGCAGAACCACGTGGAGTTTACAGAGACGAAATTCCACACACCGCACATTAAAAAATTAAATTTAAAAAACAAAACGGGGGGCGAGAGAAGTGCAAGAGGATAGAGGAGGGAACGGGCAGACCGAGCGCGGCTCGGCAGCAGCGCCGAGGAGGAGCCGAGCCCGGTGTGGCCCGGCCGGTCCCGCCCGGCGCCGCCGGGACCAGCGCGGGGCCGGGGCCGAACCGCGCCGCCCGTCAGGGGG